>PRKT01000874.1:109363-127835 GCA_003671525.1 Saccostrea glomerata | reverse complement strand
ATCCTCAGGTAGTGTAGATTCAAGTTTGTTCAAATCATGACCCCCGGGGCAAGGGTGGGGCCAAAATGGCCGACCCAAGTTTTACATAGGAATATATAGGAAAAATCTTTAAAAATCTTCTTCTCCAGAACCACTGGGCCAGGAAAGATGAAACTCATGTGGAATCATCCTCAGGTAGTGTAGATTCAAGTTTGTTAAAATCATGACCTCCGGGGCTAGGATGGGGCCAAAATGGCCGACCCAAGTTTTACATAAGGATATATAGGAAAAATCTTTAAAAGTCTTTTCAAGTACTTCAAAGCTATGATTAGTAATATTTATATGGAATCATCCTCAGGTAGTGTAAAATTCTAGTTTGTTCAAATGATGACCGCCTGGAGGGGGGGGGGGAGTAAATTCAAGCCCGATGTGCTCAGGTTAGCGCTGTGGCCCCTGGGCCTCTTGTTTTTATTTATGTTGTTGCTATTTAAAAGATTGTTTTTACTTTTTACAGATTGTGCCACGGGATTTGTCGGAATCAATTGTACAAAACCATGTGAATTTCCATATTACGGCGAAAATTGTGCACATATCTGTAAATGTTATGAATATGATTGTCATTTTGAATCTGGTTGCCAAAGTACAGGTTAGGAGTTTTGCTTTTCCTCCTAGTAAAACATTCTCGAATGGGACGTAAAAAACAATCAATGAATCAGTTAATCAATTTTCTATCCTACTTTTAACATAAAATTATAAAAAAAATAGTATTCACCGTCAAGGTAGCTCAGTTTAAGCAAAAACTAAGAGGTTGGTGAACGGAAGGTTGTGTTCAACTCTTTACTCTACATAAGAGAGTAGCAAACATTCCTTCGGAAAGCGTTCTGTACTTTTAAGTATAAAAACACGGATCTTGCGGTTAAAATTAAGAAGGTCTTATGTCAAGTAAAGCATATTTTGGCACAACGAAGATCCCTCCCTACTCGATGTTTGTGAGTGCCAATACATGTATATTTGAAGCCCTTCGTCAGTAAATGGAGACATATGTCTCTATATGAGTAAATAATACCGTATAAGCAGAATAATTAGCGAGGTTTTAATTTTGGCTTTATTAGCAATGTCGCCACAAATTTAAATATCACTAAATTTTAATTGCATTTCTTTTGTTATATCTTCTCCAGAGAACAGTTTCAAATCGCTAAAATTGTATATCACGTAAAATAAAACATAATCTTTCAAGTCAAATCACTAGATAAATTACGCTTAAAAGAAAGCAACACGTTGAGGATTGCTAATTTTATAGCTGGTTATTTTACATGTATGTGTTCAATTGTTTTGATTATCAGTCTATTTTCATCTCTTTTCAGAAGCAATAACACAGACGCCCAAGAATGTGTCAAACCTTCTAAATAAAGAAGAAACTACTCATTCCATGATAATTAATGCATTGTGGGTACTTTTTTTATTCAACATAAATGAATACCATTATTACTCCACTGATATTAATGCCACATCTCATTCTGTAATGTTTATTTTAAAGCAGCAATACATTTGATTTTATAATATATTGAGATATTTACGGTCCTATTTTTTTTCTTATGTACACCTTTACTACACAGCAATAAATATCATTTAATTCTTTTACTTATCGCACGTGGTCTCACAGAAAAGGGATAAACTGTTGCTCAGATCAAGTATGGAGTACCCCAGGTAGAAGATATGGATGTAAGTTTTAAATCTTTTAGAACTAGCACGGGGTTTGTGACGGTACATGTCGTTCTGTATCTATGACGGCAACAATATGTACTTTTCGTCATTACATATGCTTTTGTTCAATGGAACATATTGTCGCCAGCTGAAAAAAAGGCAACATTATGTGCATATTCGCATTGTAAATACGTCGCAACTGACTTATTATTAATAGTTTTTGTATCTGGAAATTATATGATTGTAATTGGTGTATAAATCACTGGCATATGTCGTATGCAATTTCATACAGAGGTTTTGACGGAATACCTGAATTTAATGGCTGTTTTAAGAAGTACAAATATTACTGTATACTGTGTAAAGTATAGAAGTAATGAAATTTATTACTTAACAATTTAGCTAATTTGACACATTTTTACTAGGGATGGCAATCGAATGCAGAATTTCCAATCTGGTAACGCAATACCTTCCTACCGATTAACCGGTTAAAGGCCGGATCTGACCTAGATAAATATCCACACGGACAGCAATTAAGCATATTAGGGAGCTGGCCACACCTCCCATCTGATAAGACTGCAGAGTTATGCTATTAATAGATAGCAGCTTGCCACTTACACGTGCTTAAAATAAGACAACAAAGATTGTGCAAATACATAGATATTTTAATTATTTCTACGTTTAGAAAAAACATGTTTTATATAACGCCACCAAATGTTTTTCCTGAACTGAAATTTTTGTTTTTTATAGTTCTTTTTTCCAAGTTGCTTACGTGGGGTTTTAGGATTACGCTTGTAAGTGATAGAAGTAATGTCTCTACCCACATTTTCATTCCAGTGACACGTACCAAGAAATGCTCGCACTTTATACTGTTCACTACCGAAAGCAATTCTTTTATCCTCATATATATTTAAAGTGTTATTAAAACTCTCAACAAAATAAGTATCACGTCCTAATCGAAAATCATCCGGATTTTTATAGATCACTGAATTGATAATAACACCTTTTAATAGTTTTTCTGCAACAGGGTTTTGAATCACCACTCGGGAAGATTCGTAGTTTGGATCCACTTTACATCTTGAGGAAGAATGACATCTTTCATGGTTGTTTTTGTAGTGATCTAAGATGTTGTCCAACATTTCTCTGAGCGTACCTGAGTCTCCACCACAGTGTTTGATGGCCCAGTAGAAATGTGTAGAAACGGCATCCGGTTTGTCGTAAAGCTCCTCGGACCACGTTTTACCTTCTCTGTACCGTGGTCCACTTGAAATGGTTGACATGGCCTTCTTAATATTTTTTATGCCATGCCAAATGTCGTTTTGGTTGCAGGTAAATCCATTTTCACGTTCCCTAACTAGTTTGTTAATTGACATATTTCTGTCATGCGTGTGGACGTTGACAGAAACTTGTTTGCTGTCAAGATCCTCGTAAATTTTTTCAGTTCCAATTTTTTCATGTCTCTGGGTAACTGGATCATCAGTGGTCGCAACATGCACACAGTTGAGAACTTTATGCGTTTTTTCTCCTATTGCCACCACACTGGTGTCCTGGGCATTTTTCCGCCACCCATGCCGTGCGTCAGTTATGATGTCAATTCCGTCTAAATTGTCATATAGTCCCACTTCCTCTAGTAAAGCGGTGTGAATAGAGTCTTCGTACTCTTGCTGGACAAATGTCTTGTACATTTTAAAAAACGAATTCCGTTTTTCTACAGAAAGAACACCGATTCCTGCTTCTCTGCAAAATCTAGAATAACAGGATGGCAGCATACCACTACACAAGAAAGCATGATTAATTCTTTCATTGATAAGATACTTTCCGTTCGGAAGGTATGGTGAAGATGCCCAAATATACCTGTGTTTAGGACGATCGGTTCTCGAACAACACAGTTTCAAAGAAGTGACATGTCCCCGTTTTGTTGCCTTTTTTACCTCCAATTTTCCTCCACAATGTTTCCCATGTACAGCAGCTACATCCATGAGTTTTTTCACAGAAGGCAGCGATGTCACAAAGAAGTCCTGGTTCACCTGACTTTTCTTAACATTAATATAAGTTCCAGGTGTTTTGGGATGATCGTCATTGGCTACTGACTTCTTCCAGGTAGACAGCAAATTTTCAATGATGTCGGCATTGTTGACAGGTCTACCCAGTTGTTTGACTAACATTTCCCTGACTTCCTGAAGACTTTGCATAATATTAATTTTCTTGTCTTCATTAGCTGGTATTTCTAACTTAAAAGTTGGAGGACGCTTTCGTTTGTTTTCAGCCATGATATAGTTTCCCAGTGATAATAAAGCTTAGTTAATGACGATTACTAGTATTCTTTGAATTACTCCTGCTTGTATCTTAATATATCATATAGATACATTATCTATACTAAAGGGGGTCATATTTCAGTGGACTGTACCATTTTTTAACAAGTTGTTATCTAATAAAGAAAACATTGACAATTTTGTGAATAATAATTAACGGTTTTAAAGTTTATTAGCACTTTACTAATTAAAAAAAAGATTTTATAAATTTTGTGGGAATAGTTTTATTTACATTAATGACAGAATAATAACAATGTGGTTGCCCCCACTACCCCTGTTTAGGTTTCAGATGGAATTGACCAACTTCCACAGACACATGGAGGGACCTCCCGCCAAATGTCAATAAATCAGCCTAGCTGTGATACAGAGCAGGATAAGAAGGCTCAGTGGGGAACATCCATAAAACATATGCATGAGAGAAATACAAGCAGTATCCCAAATATATACATATGTATAATTTATTGAATTCGTCATCTACTTTTATAATTTCCAGTTTTATCAATAAATAAGGAATTATATTTAATTATAGTAAATTAAATGAAATCCTGAGTCCCCTAATAGACCTCTCCCCTGCAAAACTTCCCTCCAAAACAAAACGCAGTCTCAATTTAGCAAAATGGAGGAACAAGAAGAGAAAAGTGTTATTTCATTGAGAGTAAATTCAGAACAAAGGGAAGCCATTATACAATTCTTTAATTTTAATAACTGGGATTTAGATGAGATGAATGGAGAAACTGATAACAATGAGGAGGAGGGCGTGAACTTTGAAAGGACATACAACATCCCGCAAAATGAAGACTGTGAAGAATGTCAAAATTGTTTATGTAAACCATGCATAACTGATGAACGAAATATACAAATGTGGTGGGCATCGGAACCTGTGCCACCAAACACACGGAACAGTTCCCTTAGAAAAGAAAGGTACAAATTCTTTTGGACTATGCTTTTCCATAGAGGTGTGTTTTTGGATGAGAGATATATAGCTAGGAAAAGAACTGCTTTACTCAACGATCCAAGATTACGAAACACTGTGTGCCATCGTCGAGATATTTTACCAGAATGTGTATTAGAACTTGTAAGGTATTGGTTTCCTAATCCAAAAAATAAGCCATACATGGGGCATCGTTGGAACTAAAAGAAAAAAAAATGTCCAAGATTTCTTTTTTAATAGTGTGACTAATAATTGTGATATTTTCTTTTATTTTGTTTTCCATTTTTTATTTGATTGTTTACTGGGTCTAACCTTCTGGCAGCCACAGACACGTGTTCACGCTGATAATCCTTGTTATCTCGCCGATGTGATGCTTCACTAAGTGACTGAAACAGCATGACTGACCCAAAGTGATAATTGTTTACACTCTCTATGATCTAATCACGGGCTTTGATTCTAATTTATTACTCGAGGAAAGGATAATAAAAAGTATTGAGGATTATTTTCGGAGTATCTTTGTCTTTCTTTTGAGGTAAGAATATGGCGGCCATTTTAGCATGCGTCAATAGCGACGAGCATTTCCGGTGTAAATGTAAACATTCAGCAGCTGTCCATCAAACTCCAAAGAAATTTGAAATTTCGATCGCCTCAGAATTTTAAATGAATATTATAGACTGTATTAATTTTTTTACACTGTATTTTAATCACCCAAACACATCTGATAACTTAGTTAGATGACTCAACAACTTTCGGAAGGTGTATATTGACGGTATAGATATAATTTCAAAAAAATCTCCTGCGTAGTGAAGAGTGGCAAGAAAGTTGAAATTTCCTCCATTTTTCTCATTGGCTGCTATTTATACCCCAGACCCGCACTTTAATCGAATCTAAATACACATTATCAAAGAGCATGTTTTATATACATAATAGAATCTATTATGATAGATGATAGAAATTAAAAACATTTGATTTCTCTTGATTTTGTATAAGAATACATTTTATGTTTCTTTTCAAAATAATTTAGAAAAAAACTTTGAAACATCCAAGCTAACTTTTAGAGAAAATGTCAAAAAGTGCTAGGTAAAGTTTGCAGAATATGCAAAAGTAAGTGTGAACCGTAGTCCTTTTTTGACAAAGTTTGTCTAATAATCTAATAAGATAAAGAACTAATCAAGACAAACAAACCATTTTACAGTGCTCTAAATAAATTAATTATCATCATTTAAAACACACCGGGGTCTTTGTAGCTGCATCACGTTTGAACAATAATTAATGCTACGCAAACTGACCAAAGTATCCCATGGTCTCAACCCGGAGAGCAATAATTATCTCTAAATTAGTTTGGATAGTTTATTTTAAACGCTAAATTTTCAACCACAGGTCAGCGATTTTTCGAAAGTTAGAGAAACTCATTTTCAATTTTATTATATGAATTTCAAAAACAAAACATCTTATTAACTTTCAATTCTTCTATTGAGCAAGACATGAAATATATTGCCAATATCATTCAAAAAAGAGTGAAATTATCCTGTTTAAAACAAACCGGTGTAACCGTGACATCGACATACCGATAAAACTTATAAACAATATGTTGAGTCTATATTTCATTCTCACGCTATTTTCTCTCGTATAAAAAGTATTTCCGAAAGACACGGAAACTCAGAATAGTGTGCAGGTGACATGATTTGTTTCAGCTTAACTTATACATTCATCACATTGAATTGAACTTAAATCGGGCATGTGGAATAGCTGGTAGCAAACTAACAAGAGCTCGATCTCCCAAATGGTAATTTTCAGAGTCGGTATTCCTGCGGCTAATTTACATAAACGTATCAGGAATAGATACATAATCTGCAAAAAGCAGCAAGCAACAGGCATGCATATTGTACATGCATACATAAAGAAATTCTACATAATTATATATTTATATAAAACTAATAAAAAATTATGGTAACTAAGAAATATGTAACATTTTTTAGCTTAACTTATCAAAGAGAGAGAGAGAGAGAGAGAGAGAGAGAGGAGGGGGTAATAGAGTTGTATCGAAACTCAATTGTTTATTCAAAATGACCTTCTCTTCGACCATCTCCTCTTCTTTCTGAACGGAACATGAAAATGACTAAGTTTGAGAAGTGCTGGCAAGATGATGAATCCATCAATTATCAAAGATGAAGGATCAGAGGTACTTGATAAATTTACTCTGTAAAATGTTTGTAAATGTCGATTATTTTACAGTTTTTTTTATATAAATTTAAATAAGTGCTTTAAAATGCATATTTGGCAAAATTGAAAAAAGATCAACCTCTAGTAAATCAATTATACAAAAATTTCTATCCCTATCATATCCCAGACACTAAAAGTTTAAAAGCAGAATTGTGTTTGTCTTTCTTATGTGTGCGTATATGTTGTTCTAAATCAAACTTTTATAAAAATAGAAAAATACAAAAACAAGTATAAGTTCCTGCAAAGTAAAAACAGAAACAATGTTTCATGTTTCTGTTTAAACTAGAGACCATTTCTTAAATTTACTTATTTAGAATATTAATTTTAGAAAAGCAATTAATAATATTATTCAAAACATTTAAGTGAGAAACATTCAAATGGATAAAAATTCAGGATAGTTACACCAAATTCAGGAAGAACTTCAAAAGAAGAGCACATATATGCAATTCACACAGAGATCGTTGTACTCATCTTCGGCTACCTACGAAAGAACTAAACACTAAAGCGCAAAAACGTCTCAAGAAATGCAAAGTAGAAATTACAAAAATGTTTTAATGATTTAAGGCGTGGCGGGAACAGTTTTAAATATTGATGTATAAATCATATCGGCAAGACGAGCAGAGACAGATGGTCGGACCATCATATAATTTTTCTTTCAAATTATGTAACTTCATTTTCAGAAGTTTACCAAAAAGAAATTAAGGGTCATCCACACAATGTGACTTGTGACGTATATAGAGAAATAAATACTTTTATTTCCGGTTGTATGTTGCTTATGTTCTGACGAATTACCTGGCACCGCTTGTAAGAAAGTCTTTCAAACGCTTTCAAGGTTTTTTCAAGTAAAAAGTATGAATTACACTGAGAGCGACACCCTAATCATGAACAATGAACAAAAGGCGTGATAACGGAGTGACAGATAGAAAAAGATGTCCCTTTTCTATAAAAGAGCAACAGACGTCTGGGTTTTTGTGAAATAATAATTTTTAAACACGGGGTGTCAGTATGACGAGAACTTTCAGGTTATTTGAACGTTCCGGCTAATTTGTGCTTTTTAATAATACGTCATCTCATTGTGTGTTTATGAATATTCATAAAATAGAATGCGTTTTCCTCTTTTATATCTATCCAGTTCAGTAGCCAATAAAGAATAATTATATAGTTATGATGACGTATGCATCCTGGGCAACAGGAAAGATACATCGAAAAAGGAACTTTTATAAGATTTTGTAAATATTTTTTCTACATCAGTGCATTTAATTTAAATTCATTTTGTAATGTAATCTAATTCATTGATGTTTCTTCTACACAAAAAGTGCCTTTCTTGATTTTTCTCTTGTTGTATTTTTAGAGAAAATTAGTATTATTTATTTTTCATAAATTAAATAAAATTCTTTAAAATATGTCGATCGATAAAATTAAGTTTTTGTGATTATTCTGTGAGCTTAAAATACACGATATAGTAAGACAATCTTTTGTGCTATATATGAAAAAGCCTTGGGAAAAATATCTTGAAACTTGTGAAATTATTATTTTAAAAAAATCTGTATGAATTACATTTTACTCCCTGGTCAGTTTTTTTCCAGGTTGATATGCTTGTAAAAAGTAATGCTCTATAGTATGAAAACAAAAACTGTTTGTGTGTGTGTATGAGAGGGTGTGTGTGTGAGGGAGAGGGTGTGTGAAAGGTGACTAAACTAAATTTCTAAAATTTGTTAATATAAGTAGGAGATTTCTTACATACATTCTTGTTCTCTCTCTCTCTCTGTATGTGTGTGTGAGGGAGGGTGTGTGTGTGTGTGAGGGTGAGTGTGTGGGTGTGTGTGAGAGTGTGTGTGAGTGTATGTGTGTTAGGGTGTGTGTGTGTGTGTGTGGATGGCCCTTAATTGCTATGGAGGATTTTTTAAAATTAAGTTTATATAGTATTATTAGAGTTTTATGAAGAGACTTACTTTTACAATCGACGACTGACATTTAAACATAGACCAACTCCATTACTTAAAATGTAAAAGTCAGCTGTCGAATGTAAAAGTAAGTCTCTTCATAAAACTCCATAAATGGGTGTCTGAAAGTTTGCTAATGAAAGTGTTGATCTAACACTATGAAATAAGCATGTTACCTTATTCTGGCGTTCTTGTGGCAACTAAAGGGAGGTCGTTCTGTAGAACTCAACACAGAATTGGCTCTTTCAACTCAACACAGAATTGGCTCTTTCAACACGACATAAATAGACGGAGAGAAATTCATGACGTGGATTATTATATTTTGTGTTATTGAGCGTCAAAATTACAGAAATAGAAATTTTTGGACGAAATACTGTGGTTTCATCAATATTCGTTGAGCACCAATTTTCGTGGATTTCGTTGTTGAGCATATCCACGAATTCAAATGTTCATTGAAATACGAAGTATGACATTCATTTGTATAGGGAATGCTTTTGTCCACGAATTTACGTATCCTTGAAAACGTCTGTTTTACAAAATCAACGAAAATTGATGCCAACGAAAATTGATGAAACCACAGTATTAAGCTTAAGTAATTGCTATATGTTTCAATCGAAACATTTAATAAAAGACAAAGAAAGGCGGGTATAATTCTTAGAGAGGGAGGATCGAGATTAGATTACAATTTTAGCTTGATAATAATTTTTCAATCCACCAGAGCTATTTTCGAAAGCAAGTGTGAATGTATGTTACAAACAAATAATTTCATTTCCCAAATACTGTAAACGTATTACATTTGGTGGTCTATTCTTTTTAGCGTTTTTGGCGGAAAGAAACTTAATTTAAGTACAAGGCTAAAGGTTTTAAAATTATATACATCACAAAGAACATTAAGAAATGCGCTTCATCAAATCTACTCTAACTTGTTCAGAAAACAATTTCCGCCAAATATTGTACACGCTCAATACGAGTATAATACAATTACAGTATGTTGGCTGAAATTTATATTGACATGAGTTCATAGCTTGTAGAACCCTATAATCTTAAGGACACTGGTAAAAGTCATAGAAGACATATATTATTTTAGGAGACGGCAATTTGATTTTGATTTTAGAAGGGGGGATGTCAAAAATCGTTGAGTCAAATCATGCTTTGTACCAATTAATTTTAAGGTTGACAAGAGCTTTTTTTTAGTTTTTGTCTTCACTGAAAAATGTTTGTCAATTATCTAATTTTATTTAAAAGATCGATCACCCCCCCCCCCCTTTCCGATCAACGCAGAAATATATAAATTATACCAAACAGAAATAAAATATTTGCCCCTTCATACATTTCTTTGAAACGCTGGACAGAAAATGCTGATTTATATATTATTTATAAAATATACCGAATTTAAATTATTTGTCTTCTGTGTCAATCAGTAATAATGTGCATTCTAGTGTAGCTGAGGTGGATTGAAATTGAATTTCAAACTACAGAATTTCAATTTAATGTTTTCTTAATGTTTTCTTGGCCGTCCGCGTCGAATTGTGCCCGCCCATTCCATTGTCTACAGATAGAAATGACGTAATGTGCAAATTTCCAATCTTGCCAGTTAATGTTCCGCGGTCTTATTGTGGGGCTCTTAAATTCGAATAGTGAACGAAAGTCGATAAGATATCATTTTTTTCATATTTCAGTTGAATTTATTCATATAAATGTACACAAAACGTAAGTTTGGGTTAATATAAACTCCTCTGAACATTGCTTGGTGAGCATCATCATTCAGATATGGTTTGTCTAAAGAACCTTTCCGTGAGTGAGACTGCAGACATCTGACTGTCTGACCGGTCACGATAGCCTAGTGGTAGAGCGTTCGCTTCGTGATCGGGAGGCCCGGGTTCGATTCTCGATCGCGGCGCCGCGTCATACCTAAGACGTAAACAAAGGTAGTGACTGTTCCTTCGCCAAGCGCTCGGCACTAGAAGTGAAAGTCACGGGTCTTTCGGATATGACCTTAAAAACGTAGGTCCCGTGTCACGGTAGGCGTTGGCACGATAAAGAACCCTCACTGCTCAATGGCCCTGAGTGCCGAGTATAGGTCTAAATTTGAAGCCCTTCACCGGCATCGGTGACGTCTCCATATGAGTGAAAAATTCTCGAGAGGGACGTTAAACAATATACAATCAATCAATCAATCTGACTGTCTGAGCGCGGGAAGATCGTGTATATAGCAGCCACACCCTTAATGACGTCCAAAACATGACGACTCGGCTCCATAACTTCAAATAGCCGGAAAATTTGAATGTACTTAACTATTACACTCATCAGAGTTGTTCCGAATGTACTTTGTAGCTTTTGCCGCCTAGTTTGAAAAGTAGAGTGGAATTAAAAGGTTTTATCTTAATTATCAGTCATTGCATTCATAATTTATCAACATTATCAGAGGTGGGCATGTTCAGTACTTCATTAACTTAAAATAACTGTACTTTAATACTGTATAATTGCATTTATGGACCTGAGTAAATAGTTTATCTACGTTGCATGTTCCTCAAATCGCGCAGAAAATTCGGAATGAGGTGAACAAATGACATCAAGCTGATATCAAGTTTCAAATAATATAAATCAATATTAATAAGTAAATAATATTAAATCTCAATTATATTGAATTCAATCAATTCATTAAATCATAATTTAAATAATACATATCAAACTAGAGCCGAGCTCGTTGCAAAGCAACGAGAAGGTCTTCCGTTGGAGCTGTGGACATGCAGGAAGTACAGACCTTGGGTCTAGGTCACTGTACTTTCTTATATCAACAACCTTTCTTCCCAGCATGAGCCTCCAGTAAATTTTAATTATGAAGTTATGCTTATACATTTTTTTCTTTGTCAGTGACCTTGATTTGCCAGAAAGACATTTGATCAGGGTCATGACAAAACCTCCAATCATAAGCAATCTATGTTTCAAGTAAGAGCCTCCAATGATTTTCATTTACTAATTCATACCTTAGTAAAGAAAATATTTCTTCTGTCAGTGACATTGATCGTAACAGAATAACCTTGGCTCTGTGTCAAGACAAACACCTTTTAGTGATTAGAAGTTCATAACCCTGACAGGAATTTAACAACTATTCTGTCATTGGCCGATGAAGATGTTTGAAATTTGCATTATCTCGCACCATTCTGTCACAGGTCAGAAAAACAACATTGAGGTATTTTAAAACATTACCGGAAATTAATATTCAAACAACATGGAGTTTCTATTTATGAAAGATAGACGGGGTTGAAAGTCCTTTCCATAATACGTATTTTAGGCCAGCATTTTTTTATTTTTAGGTTTACGAACATCAGAATGAAAAAGGCTCGTAGGAGGAGGAAATAAAAAAAAAATAAAATCATATTTTGGATACATTATCGACTTTTCTACATTAATTTTTGTTTCTTTTTTGATGCTCTCCTAACAGGCTCTTTGCCACTGGACACATAAGGATTAAAAAGGGAAAATAGAACCTTTAATTGTTTATTACATCATCTACCAGTTGGGACCAGTGATATAAATCTTGTGATGTTAGACAAAATACAGATTTTTTTTAAAAATCATTTTTTTTAAAACTCTTACAATACATGTTCATTTTTGTTTTTAATATGTGTTAGGTGAATGTGTAGAAATTGTTTTAAAATATTAATAATCTTGAGACCTAAAATAATAATTCCTTTCATTTAACATTGAACAGACAGGGAGTATTGTGGAGTAGGGTGGAATTTTTTCAATTAAGTATAAAATAATTTAATTTTTCTGGCTGTCATTAACGATACTACATGCCTGTATATATTTGTATATACTTGTTTTTAAATAGTTGAAATATTTTATTTCTTTGGGCTATTGTTTATTTCTTCCTCAAATGGACTTAACTTCTCCCACAGTTTTATTCATTACATCTGATGCTTAAGCGACCCTATTCTAAAGAACGATGCTAGATCTAAGACTGTAAGCTATAAGTTACAGAAACCGAAACAGTGTCTCTGACAATAGCTACCATGGGCAGTTTTAAACCTGTGGGAGGAAAATAATTTATGACAGATACTTTTGAATACGGATACATAAATATCTCACCAACATGTCATTGTGCAACAAAGTCGTCAGCATTGTATTTGTTCTCTGAACGGGTGAAACGTTTTGAATGGCACTCTTATCGTTAAATATTTACATTAAACCAAGCTTTAGTGCTGCTATGGAAATCTTCCTTCGTTTACCCGCCATGTTCATCTAAAACCGGAAGTACGAGTTCGTAAATATGAAATCTCGATCCCGACTCAAATTTGACATCGGAAAGAAAAAAATCTTGTTTTTCACAATTTTATTTTTTTTCTGAAAATTCAAAAACTTGAGCGGCGGGTTTGTAAACCTAAAAATAAAAAAATGCTGGCCTTAGGTAATAGCTTTACTTTCAATAAAATTAAACTCAAAAGTCAACAAATAAAATATCTTTCCTCATTTATTTCAAAGTTCGGGTAAAAGGGGTGAGGAGCATGGGGATGCCATGATGTATACGTAATACATTCGAGGTTATTATTCTGTTAGACAGGAAGACCCGAGGAGTTGTGATTTGGTGATCATGATCTAAAACACGTTGACAAACCGAAACCACATGGTTTTATACACGTTATTCAATCAATTCATTCATAATTATTTTCCTTGAAGGAGGAATGCATGGATAAAGGATTAAAGAAAATTCCCGATGTACAATTATAGCATCCGTGCATGGACTTCATTTTAGTACATGTACTACATAATAATATTGTGCTTGAATAAAATCATCAAATAAATTAAATTTAAATAAGAAAGGGAGACGGACTCGCTGGTAAAAACTTGAATGTACTTGAATAAAATGCCTCTCACTCGTTTTCTCTCGTACGCGTATTTTTTAAACCAAGGAAAGTAATTTGAGCTAGATATAAGTTCATCATTTTAAAGAAAATACTGAGTTTATATACGGTAAACGATACAAATGGTTTGACTTTGGTGCCGGTTATGATTTTAACAGTTTAATTTAGGTTGTAAAAGCGTTTAATTACATGATAAGTCTGTAATATTCAGATAACATTGTTACCCCGGTATATAAGTTCTTAAATTTTCGATTCTGGACATATGCGGGTTTATTACTACTTGAATTTACATTGTTTAACCTGCTACTGATATTTAATCACGGAACAAAATTACAATGTTAGCACACTATACTTATCATTTATACGGGTTTTGAATAAATTATAAAACAAATTAAGTTCATCGCTTTAAAATCATTATTTCTTGAACTTTACTATAAAACCTGTAATATAAATTAATAGACAGTGTGCAGCACAGAAGTCACTTATGAAGTTTACACGTGCCGGTGTTACTTATCGATGTTTAGTCCATTTCATTGAGTATAATTCTCTCCTTACGATTCGGAAGATTCTCTTTAAAAGTTTAAAATTGGTATAGCCATGGTTAATACCTGTGATAAAAAATGTGTTTCGGAAAACTTGTGTTGAAAACGGATTTATTTGCGTGTGAAAAGAGCAAAGCTTGTGCATTTTAATAAATATTGGTTGAAGTAAAGTAACTGCAGATCGCCAGTCCTTGCGCTATGAATCGTCAAATTACACATGGATCTAACGAATATTTAAGAATTGAAGACTGATTAATGTACATGTAAAATAAATGCCCCAGCGTTTTGTTCTTAAGTCAAACCTAAAACATTTTAAGATATTTTTGAAAGTTTTAATTTACTTAGAGAAAATAATATTTTCTTACTGTTGTAGAATGGTTTGTATATACCAATTATTTGCCTATGACTGCGGGGTCAATGGTTCACCGTGGCGTGTTGCTTTAGAATTTCCCGGCCGCGTGTAATCGAAAGATAGATGACGTAAACACACTTAGAATCTGGGTTTCAGGTGAATATGAGAATCGCACAGTAAATTACTGTTTATTATTTGACTCTTACAAGTTTTTTTTTATGAAATCCGGGCGTATATTGTTTCCGTTCAAATTGTTTGTGTTTATATTCAAACGAATAAAAGATACTCGTCCTTTTTTTCTCTAACTCTTTCTCTTGGAATGATCTTTATTAATAAAAGGAAAATGATACCATCGAATACTCTGAACGGGAAACAAGAACACGTTTAAAACCTAATTTAAAAAAGAGATATGATACAGCGTGGTAAAATATTTATTACTTACGGCAAGTTTATTTCAATTATGAGCATATAAAGAGTTCTTCAATATCAAAATGAGAACGGAGCCTTGTTTACGTTGAATACGGATCCAGGGTTCTCCATCATTTGAAATATTACTGTGTTGCAGAGTTAACGCGAAGAACTAAAATTTCGCGGTATTTTCGCGATCAAATTCGCAACTAAATCACTATTTATGAAAATTACAAAAGAATACATGTACATACCTATTTAAAATCGCTAGTTAGTTACACATATGGTATGGTCGTACATATTGATAAAAGTAAAAACACTTTCTGAAAAGCAGAGGAAATTCTGACTGATACAGTCGTACTGTACTACTTAACGTTTTTGAAAGTAAATTTGCCGTGATTATTTATCAGTTTTTTTGATCGAGTTATCACATTACACAAAAAAGAAATTTCCGAACAGTAAAATATTTTAAGAGTTCCTTGAACATGTTCAAAATTTTAAGCAATTTAATTACATTAATTAAATGACTTGATACGATGTTCTGTCTGACTTACAGTGCTAAAATAATTTTAGAGCCGTGGCTCTATAGAAAAGACATATTTAAATATTTGTTTAAAAAATAATACAATGTATTTTATTGCAACTACCAATTAACCCTTACATGGAAGTGTGAAAAAAAATTATGTGTCTTTGTTCCCTCATGCGTCAAGTCCAGAGAAGGTCTGGGAGATAATTGATTATGCGAGGTGAAGCCCTAGTGCTCTAACTTTTATAATTGAAAGACAATATAATTATTTAATTAAAGTCTCAGTTAGAGAGAATATGTGTGTTAAGATTTTCTAATTATCACAGATCTTACTGTGTCGGCAAAATTTTTACTGTGTCGCACGCATACAATTTGAATTGTTACTGTGTCGGAGAAAATTTGACTGTGTCGGGAGCAACACAGTAAAACAGCTCATGGAGAACCCTGCGGATCTAGCTTTCTTTCCTACCATACGTAAGACTCGAACAAAAATAATATTTTCATGGGACAGAGATAGTATAAGAAAGAACAATTTTATCAAGAATTAATTTAACCATTCTGTGGAGGTATTTTTTTTTGTGTGTATGACTGTAGGTCGCTGGATCACACGCCGATTGATTATCGGTGACCGACTTTGCCCCGCCGCTATCGAGGGAGGCGCGTTATATAATTGTAAACAAACAAGGTGAATGTAAAAGCCGTGCACTTACAATGGCTGTGAATAGTATATGTGCTTTTTAGTTATGTTTTATTTTCTCACTATATTGTTTGCTTTTATGTGATAAGAAGAGAAGATTATATTTTCTTCCCTTTTTAGTAGACTTGGTTTATACGATTTTTAAAACAATGAAATAAAAGGGAAAGTTGTCAGTGAATAAACATGATAATTTGTAAGAAAAAAGCACAAACACTTCTAGAACTTTATTCTGAAGAATATTAGCATCCAATGTAGCCATGTTTATTATTTATCGTAAGCTTGCTTTGGTTACACGCATGAGAAGCTCTCGTTTACGTGCTGAGTGAAAAGAATTACCTGTGCATATATAGGTCATGCACCAGCTCATTTAAAACAAGACTCGAACACAATAACAATTTCATGAGATCAGTAAGATGTTAAAGCACAACTTTATAATCGATAGTCATTCGAAATATTTACCGTTTTTGAGATATAAAGCAAAAACTTTCAAGGTCCCTTGATCCCTAATTATAGGGCCAGCCCCTCTTGAATATTATTATATGAAAGCCCTTGCAATTATGTACAACTTTTGTTCATTATGTCTTAACAAAATATTTTTAGTTTTCAAGACAAAAAGGAAAATATATGTAAATTTTCGCTCTTTTAGGCGTTCTAATTTTTTACCCCTATATAGCGCCATTGTGAATACAGAAATCGAAAAACAAAAACCCATGTGCACAACTTCAATCCTTCTATTACCTAAAATCAGTAAAAATTCTGCTCCAGCTTTTGTGGTCTCTGAGCCTTTATCCGGAAACGAAAGCCTATAAATTTTTGTTTAAAGGGGAATAACTCAAAAGCGGAAGTGAATTTTTGAAATGTTAGATACCACTCTGATAGAGTTTAATAATGTCGATAATGTCTGAAAATTTGAGCGAAATCCGTTGATAAATGAGTGAGATATGAGGCCTCAAAGTTGGCGTCTAGGAAGTAGAAGAAAAAAAAAAGAATAATAATCTTTACCAACAGAATCAGTAGAAGGTCTTCCGTTGGAAACGGAAGACCTTAATGAAAAATCATAACCATATACGGCAGAGAATGCCGAATTCGTAACACGCCCCACTTCTCCATTTAACATTCTTCCTCGAATGTTTATAAATATATATGATGTAAGAATCTAAACTAATGTCCAATGAACTCAAATGTTATTATATCTCGATCCTCTGATTATTTCGAAATGCCTTCGGGATATCCAAGTAAAATTGTAAGTTCACTTTATCATAATCAGAAATTGTATTAAACAAAAACAAATATGTAAAATAACATAACATTCAATCCAGTAAAATGTTCAAATTTCAATTAACACTAATCACTTGTCGTATTTTTTAAAATAAAAGTAGATTTCGTACGATTTATCATAAGGCGCGACGTCTAATCTTCGTGCTGAGAAAAGAAGTTCCAATGGATTTTCACAAAGTTCATCAAAAGTATGTGCGAAAATTGGACGAAATGCAACCTGCAGTAAGTAAAACCTGAAAACTAATTAAGGTCTTCCGTCTTCACGGAAGACCTTATAGTTATTGTACTGTTTCTTATTAAGGTCTTCCGTCTTCAGCGGAAGACCTTCTTGTTATTCTTAGGTTTCTTTTTCACTTTTATTATTATTATTGTTTTTTTTTCTTACCGATTTTGTGCACGCGATTTCTCGAAAACGGCTCGATGGATTCCCATGAAACTTTCAGGACTTATGTAACATCACTTGAACCTTATGCGTTTTTTTCTGTTTTGGTGACGTCACTTTCGGTCCGGAGTTATCAGCACTTTAATGATTTTTTAAGGGTCAGTTTGTCCGCACGATTTCTCCTAAACGACTTTACATAGACACGTGATACTTTCAGGTATAGTAGACCTATATCTGTAAATTTGTGGAATGTATTTCATTTTTATCGGAAGTGCCGCACGTCGGCGCTCGCTAATAGTCGTATCGCGAATTTTAAAATTTTTAACACCT
>PRKT01000874.1:79363-104363 GCA_003671525.1 Saccostrea glomerata | reverse complement strand
GTAAGAAATCAAATTTTTGTTTAATTTATTAAACTATACTCGTAAAAAATATTTGATTGCAAGAGATACATTGTGATGAATGACTAATATATAAAAATTGTATTTTATCAAACAGTCATTCATGATATCGTCATTTCGTTTTTTAAACATTTGGATGAATAAATAAATACGAAAGGAAAATAATTTATCAATTACAACTGTCAAAGTATTAAATATTTCTATCCGTTTATATGATACTAGTGTACTGATATTTAATTTAAACAGCTGCTAAATGTGGCTTTGTGAAAGATTTCCATTTAATTAATGATAAAACCACAATAATATCCGAGATATTCCGAGAAGAAAATCTAAACCGAAGCCAAAACGTGCAATAATCGTGTACAAAGCGTGTGAGAAACGTGTGCAAAGCGTTTCGTGCAGCCTTTTGTGTAACCCGTTTAGCCTTTTGTGCAAAGCATTTCGTGTAAACCGTGTAGCGTTCTCAGGGTCTCTAAAATGTATGTATTAAAATTACAGGTAGATAAAAAAATGCATATCATCGACTTGGTATAAACACACAACATAAGTAATCCATCTTAATTTTTCCAAGAAATATATCAAAGAAAATAAAAAAAAAATAATTCCAGAAAGTCATATATTCATGAAATTTAGTATTTATTTCAGAAACCATGTTGGCTTATTCTCACCAGCGTACAGCCTTAACTTGTTTTGGTGGAAGATAGCCCTTTGTGTTTTGGAGTCTTTTTAATTTTGTAAAGCATGGCAATTATTCTCTTTGTGACCACATAAAGGCTGGCCTAGTTCCTCAAATGTATTCTAAATAACTTAACTTGATGTTCTTTCTTGCAAAATTGTTTATGTTAAAATTTTTAAAGAAAAATCGAAATCAAAATTTAGCCATTATTTGATTTGTTTCAGTGTCTGGTTTTCCAAACACTACATCAACAGACAAGGTTATGTGGCGACCAAACACCATCTCGCTAGGAACCACACATGTAGAGACTTGGACCCAGGATCTATAGGCGTGCATCAAGAGGGGTATCAATTCATCATTTTATCTTCAAAAACCGATTTCAATACTTCGATTTGCCATCTCAAACATGCCGTTTAACTATGGACGATAAGGAGTGTCCTTGTATTTTCTATCCCTAGTTTTTTTTTCACATTTTTATAATACCTCTGACTCAAAAGTTTGACCTTAATGTGACTCTTATATTAGTAGTTTTTAAAAATTACAGCTCAATACATCCTTTTTTTTAATCCAAAAAAAAACCCCCTGATGATACATGTCCATCAATAGTATGTATACAATGTAAATCTAAAATTAATCTAAGTACGAAAATAAAAATTTAAATAGCATAATCTGACACTTTGTGTATGAAATAAACCTAATCTAATGTAACAGCTTATTTTGGAAGAAAGCACCTTTTCTTGTTAAAACAAATTATATTAATCAAATTCAAATTTTCTTTTGCCGATATCGCTGAAATAAGAAATTCAAATTTTATAACTAATAATAAAATCAGTAAAAAAATCAGCAATATACAAAATTGATGTATATGGAAAATTCATTTTGTATTTACATTGTACATGTAGTTATTTTGAAAATTATACTAAATTATACTTCATATACTAGGATGTAATACTAACATGAACTTAATGTAAATTGAAACGGGGACCGTTACACATGTTCCCAAAACGCTCCCTTTTGTCCCTTTTTGTGCCTTATTCCTGTAATACGTTTTTTTATTTGATCAGTATCGAAGGATTTCCTTTAAGAATATTAAAGTTACAATGATATCAACTATATATCACGCACACGCGCATTCATATGCAAGATGACCGTGGCATGTTGGCTAAAAAATTTCTGAGAATCAAAAGGAAATAATACTGAAACGGGTATATACATGTATGTTGTTTTATAAAATTTATCTGGTCAGCCAGAGAAAATTGACAAAAATTCTCTTATCAATTGGATTTTTTTTTTTTGATTTTCGAAAAAAATAATATCACTCTGACATGTACATATTTGTTCGAATAAACATGATGTTATACATCTCTATGTTCAATATAGGCTATTTAATTTTGATGGGTACATGTAAGTACTCTAAGGCATGTTGTATGAAAATAAGCATGGACAGGTACATCTTTTATGAGCGATTTTGTTTGTTTATGAGTTGTTTAATTAAGGTATTTCAATGAAAATATTATTAGTTTGACAGATATACTTTAAACGCCTTTTCATATATTTACCTTTAACTAAGCTATTTGGCAATGAAGTTTGGGCCATCAAAGATTTACATGCCATTCAATGAGTATACATATACTGACTATTTGGTGTATATATATTGATTATATGAGTGTATATATTTTGATATCATTTATTGAAAGTGAAACTCTAATGAAAAAAAAAAATATTTATTTATCTATAAACTTTAAAAAGAAACTGAAGAAAATAGAGCAAAGAAAACACAACCAGTGGATAGGAAAGAACATTCTACAGGTGTGGAAAATACAGCATCATAGATGTATCACTGCAATAGAATTTTTACCTCTTCTGAGGTAAAAACTGAAAGAGCTGAAGCCCTGATCAGGAATGTGCATGTGGTGTATCACCCTTTTGGAATATTGGACATATCTTAAGAACACCTTGCACATTTTTGACAGATTTCTGTCATTATCATTTGTCCAAGGTCTCTTATTTGCAATAAAACTGTGGATGTTACCCTTAAACAAAGGAAGAAATTCGTGAAAGTGAAATAGCATGGGTTGCTAAAAAAACTTCTACGCAAGAACCATGGGCCATATTATCACCAAGCTAACACTTTTTCATAGAAAATTTTTATCTATGCATATATAATAAATTTTTAGTCTCAATGCCCTCATTAAAAAATTATTGTCAGTTCTAAATGCTCGCTAAGATTTCTTTGTTGTGCCATAGTGGATTAATAAGTTTAAAGTTTTTCTTGACAACAGAAAGGCTGGGTTGTTCAAGCTCTATGCTTCTGAAGTTCTCATAATTTTTAAGGTACTACATTTAGCTCTCGTGTTTGGTTTCACCTTTTCAGTAGGTTGTATTCTGAAAAAAAAAAAACAGGAGTTATTCTTTGTTTAAAAAACACCAGTGTCCTACAAGTACATGTATAATTAATGCACATATTTGTCTTGTGTTTGTTTGCTCGTGTTTGCTTTGTACCTTCTATATTTTGCACAGAATCTAGTACATGTTCATAAAACATTGAACACAATCATGTAAAACTAACTGTCGCATCCTAACATGTATCAGTGGATAACGATTTTACTTTATTTAGTTCATTCTTTTTAAAATGAAATATTAAAAATATAAGGATATCTGTCTAGATTATAATAATCTAATTAAAATATTACTTAAGTGTAACACTTTGCCTAAGTTGTAATAAGTATCCTTTAATTTTTACTTTAGGTAGTTAAATTAAATACCCTAATTATTAACTTAAGAGTTTCTGTGTTTAAATTGTAGGAGAAACTATTGAAGAAATTATCAAAAAAGTTATTTCAATGAAATCTAGTTCCTAATCAACTGATTGTTATGTAATACTGAATGGCAACAATTTACTTTTGTTTTTATATCACTCGCGCCAAACCTTGAAACCACAAAAATGATATAATTTTATAAAACTTTGAATGGGTTTCCTAACTATAAGCATATATATTCAAGTGTACAAAAACAGGTAAATGTTTGGATGGACGTAATTGGTATCTCGTTTCACACTTGATAATTAATCTGTACAAGGTTGCAATTTATCATAATTATATCTGTATTTAACTGCAGCAAACAATTATTAAAATAATTCAGGAGAATGAGTTTGTACATAATGTACGTTTGTGGAAACAACATGTTGAATGTCAGATCTAGATGATTTGTTTTTATTTTTGCAGAGGAAAGACTGATGCAGATTAAGCCTTAACTATTGCATAATAAAAATTAAAGTACATCAATCAAGAAAAATCAATCTGATGAGGATCAAGAACAGGAGATATCAACAAAACAATTTATGAACTTTCAACGAACTTTTCCGATGGTTCCAGTGCTCTGATAAAGAAATATATATATATGAAAGATCTACAAGTACTAAGTATCTCTTGGAAAATACTGCATGTAACATACGAAACATAAATGGAAGATTATAAAATTTCAGAACAACGTGTTTAACTTATATATAAACAGTAAATGTTCGATGATTACACATTTAAGTTAGGCATGGTTACATGTTACTTGTAGCATACTGCAATTTTGAAAGATGTTGTTCTGAAATAATTTCGTGCTCTGTATATATGCGTTTTTCCCTCCTGCATAACACAGTATGAGTAAAGCATATGAAAGCCTGTGTATAAACATGTTCTTTGAATTAACATAATTCATTGTTTAGCCATTAAAGATCGAATTTAATTCCTATTGATAGCAATGTCAATGTGTCCAACACACTATATTAAGACTATTGAAATGTGGGCAAAAATCGTTAATACGTTTGAAATTATAGTAATATGTTGTGTGTCATAAATCAGACGTAAATGTAAATAGAAGAATTTGGTCACTTTTCTCAAGATATAAATACGTTTTTGTCACGTGATCAAATCGACTATAAAGCTCTGCGACAAAGTCATATTTACACCCCAAATAAAAAATTAAAATGATACCTTATTTCTTGACTACATGTGACATGGCAATTTTTGTAGGAAATTTTAATTTATGATAAAATTTTGATTAGCTTTTTATGGTATAGTATTTCAATTTCTTTCTGATTTCACTGTGATAACTCTTTCAAAGTTTAGGTGAGTTGATTTCTTGATAATTCTACCGAAATGTAAATTTCGCCAAGCAAAAGCTCAGGAGCCAGGCTAAACCGAATATACATGTATATGTGAATCTCGTGTGGATTGCTTTGTATCTGACGTCAATGGGCGGGGCTGTTTGAATTTACATGAGAGGCCTTATGTAATTTAAATCTTAAAAAAACATATTTCTTAACATCTAAATTTGTAATCTTTTTATAGATTGTAAAGTATGCTAGATGCATCCAACAAACCAAACAGTGATTACAGGGTTATTTTCACCCCGTGTTATTTTCGCCCTTTCATATTCGGAAACAACTTTGCCAAGTTTTAAATTCGCCTAGAAAGATATTTGTTTAAGATATTATACTGTCTACTTTGAATTCATCCCGTTTTAAATTCGCCCACTTCTAACGAGGGTGAAAGGGGCGAAAATTTCCCTGCATACAGTATTTAAATACAAGGTTTATGTATGGTTGTACATCTTTTATAGGCAGTAATACATGTTTGATAATTTTTGATATGATATATTGTCGGGTTTAACTGTCATGTCTATAGTTTTGTACTTTTTTGTAGGCGTATAATGCATTTTTATTGTTTTGATGTTTTAACGTTAGGTTTATCTGTGGCTGTTTACATATTTCGTAATAATTTTAAAAAAGCTGTTGATGCTCTAAGGTTGTTTTAACGACGTTCGATCCTGATATTTAAAGTCTTAAATTTTTTGCCAAGTATATTTTAAGTTTCTACATACATAGCTTAATTAAAATTCAAATCAAAAATGGGTGTCAATACGCTTTTTTGGCGCTACAGTGCATTTAATATGACCTTCTTGCACTGAAATCTGTGTCTTAATTAAAAATTAATTTAATAGATTTTTTAGTTTCTTAATTTATTTACTAATCTAACGAATTGCAGCGAAAAAATACAATTTCAGTAAGTTGTGCTCGTACATGTAGTATTAATCTATGCCTTTAAATACAAAATGTAAAATGGCTTATTTTTTAGTAAATCATAAAAATCGTTTGATGTTGTAATGTTGTTTTGTTTTTGTATTGTACATAAGCATTAAAAGAGTAAGGAAGAAAAGAGATTTTTATTGTTTTTGAATACATACCAACTTTACAGAACACATGTGCTTAGTGTTCTTTGGAAAATATTTTAAGACATTTACTAATACTTTAAAAACGATGAAAACGGATTACCCAAAATTTTACGACATTTATGCTTAGTACTTTTACTGTAAGGGTATACATGATTCCTCCAAATAGCTTCACTATTGGTCCTTATGGCTGCCTGGATTCAGCATGTTAAATTGTTGACTTCTCCAGATCTCCACTATATTATATGAAGTGTATACGAGTTTACTAAAGTGATATAACAATTAAAAGAGGATTATCTAAAAAATTATAAGTGACTGGGACAACACAAGCTATAGGAGTCTGAGATAAGTTAACAAATTGCCTACAAAGTCTGTCTCACTGGAGACATGATTGTGGGAAACCCTGTTGCGTAGAGTTTTCTTCGTACACACATCCCGAACATCCAAAATAAAGGGAGAAAAGTGAACCTTGTATTTTCATCATGATTGAACAATCCATTTTATTATTGTATATTTGTCATTATTGATTAGAGATAATAGACATATGACTAGAAATGGCTTGGTGAAATACACGAACAAGAATTTGAAAATTGTAACTGAAAGTCATATCATTAAATATTTTAGCAAGAAGTGCTTGTGAAAGACTGATGAAAGCTTTCGACAAAGGTTACAGTTTTTCAAATGCAAATCCAAGGTCAAAAGGTAAAGTTGAAGGTGCCAAGGGGAAGGTCTCGTAAAAAAAAAATAGAAGTGACTGAAAATATTAAAAGGCTAGCATCAACTGTTCAAAAGTCATAGCCAAGGTTAATTTTTTTTTCAAGGTATGTAAAAATCAAAGGTCAAGAAGTAGAAAAAAGTTTTTCTCTTTTATTTTTGAAATGGATCAAACTCAAAGGTAAAGACAAAAAGATATTTACCTCCATATAATTGTGTTGTCACAACAAATTTGAAGTATGAATGCCGTAGAAGCTACATTCAACGGGTTAATTTTGGATAATTTCATGAAAAATATGGTCTATATCCAAGGTCAAGAGATCAAATTAATTTTTACCCTAGGTCATGTCACGAGAAGCACACGTCTTAAATAAAATTTCTTCATTTTTGAACAATTGATTTTTCGGTAGGTATTAGAAAAAATCAAGGTCTACAGAAGAAACTGTCCATACAAAAAATCTACAAATAATGAAGCATTATTGTTAATAGAATGTATTTTTACCAGAGATAAAATTAAATTGATCAAAATAACTAAAAATCAAATTCAAATGACTTTTTCTTCCTTGATGTAACTTAAATGATTATTTCATAAATGTAATGCGGGATACATGTAACACTTCCACATTACCTTTAAACCTTGCAATGAATGAAAAAATTGAATTTCCATTTTCTTTTAAAAATTGAAAAAAATGATTTCCTATAGGGTATTGTCCCCATTTCATTTCCGGAATTTTTTGTAATTATCAATTTTTCTTTTCCGACATTTTATAGTTCTCATTTTCGACATTTATTTGTTTTCATTTCCGACATGTTTTTTTTTCAAATACATATGTATAGTCTACCTTTAGTAACAGATTTGAAGACTTTACTTATGAAAAATATAAAGGAATAAATCATAAATAAATTATTGAAATCCAATTTCTGAGTTTTGTAAATCTATCAATGACTTGGACAAATATTTGGTGCTGTCACTGACATTTAATTTAGTGCACATTAAATGTGGTTAAAGGTTTATGCTCATTGAACTATTTTTTCCCAGGCAAAGTGTTACATGTATGCATAATTTTTTTTTTTTAATCATTATTTTGGTACACATACTTTTAAAATTCCAATTTCACTTATTTAGAAAACATCGAATTTCCGCACAGGTAAATTCCGGAAATGAAAACAAAAATTATGTCGGAAATGAAAACAAAAAATGTCGGAAATGAAATTAAAAAAAAATGTCGGAAATGCTATGCATATTGCCAGAAATGAAATGCAGCGTGTAAAACATTTTCTTGTAATTCAAGTTGCGTAATAAAGTTGCGTAATGATCTATTTAATTAATAATTGTTAATTAAAGCAAGATGCTTTTAAAATACTATCTGTAGTATTAGTTGAATACGTATAGATTTAAATACATCTGAACATTTAGAGATATCCCTGCCTGAGTATGGTATGTACATCATGTACAAAGTCCTTTGAATTCGGTCGTCGACTATTTATTCTATTGCACAAGCGGAAAAGGGAAATCTAATATAAGGCCATTAAAAATGAAACTATGTCTCATTTTAATGGAATAGACATTCATTAGTTAAATAATGCTAAAATATGCAAGACTTCATGAAGCAATTTGGGTATTTTATTGAAACATATATATTACTAACCACATTTAGTTTTCTTTGTTCGTGTTCAACGGAAAATCCAATATGTGAAAGGTAAGTAAATTTCTAATACATGTATACATGTATATATAAAAATATATACGAGCCATATATATATATGTATTAAAGAAGAATATTTTGCTTAAAATATATCTTTCAGGGGCTACAAAAGCTGTTGTTCTAATTACAAGTGGAATACTGAAACCGATCAATGCGAAAGTAGGTCCAAATAATAATGCTTTTTTGACACGTATTAGCAATAATTTATTATCAAACAATTTTTTCTCAAATGCTCTATTAATTTTTTGTCATTTGTGGTATTTTCATGCATTAAATCTGTGTATCTCACACATGAAGGACTAATTTTAGAGATTATTTAATAACTAACGAAAAGAATGACATGCTTATCATGTACTTGTTATAATAATCATTGTCCATTTAGGAAACAGCATCAGTGCATTTTTGATTTTTTTTATGAATGTAGCCGAATAACAAATACATGAATAGAATTACCAATTCCTTGCTCTTTCTTATTAACTATATTTTTGGAGATTCTTAGAGTATCTGTATATTTTCATTCCGAGCTATATAAAGATTTATAAATTAAATTAAAGCATAAAACATATCAAGCTTTAATAGTTTAATCCATTGAACATCATTTACAGAATGTTTACCGGGATATAGTGGATTCAATTGTAGTCAACAATGTCCATATCCTCATTATGGAGACGGGTGTCAAGGAAAATGTGACTGTGACAACGAAACGTTTGATGTCTCAATTGGTTGTGGAATTACCACCGTTGGTAAGGCGCTTTTTACATTGAATTTTTACCTCAATTTAGGCCTAGGTGGTCAACTCTTGTTTTCATATACCTTACTAATAGTCTTTAATTTTGTATGAATAAATCTATGAATTTAACAATACAATATGATTTTAAATTAAAATCTTTGTTTTAATGGCTTGATTTACTTTCGGATTATTTTATGCCTGAATGTATATTGAATATTTTCAGTATGAAACATTTTTCCTCATTTAATTGACAACAAATGATTTTTACGAAACCTCAGTGGCACTTTAAGATTATGCAATATTGAAAAGCATTGAGAAATTTCAGTTTTTTTTTTTAAAATGAATATTTATAAGTCGTTGCATTTTGTTAAATGTATGTCATTTGAAATCAAAGACCATGACTTCAAATATGCTGATACCTAAAAAAAATTCTTTCAAATGGAGTACACATGGTAACTACTGCTGCACCGCACAATTCATTTTAATATTATTTTTAAGGTTAAAATTTCCCAAAAATAGGTCATACTCCAAGGTCAAGAGGTCTCAAGCCACGTTCCAAAATCCGCATATATAGCTTTCTCCTACCTGTGGCTACTTGATCACAAAAAGTGTTGCAATTTTGAATATTTACACCACACAATTCTGACGTCATATTCACTCAGTGGCAACTTTTGTTTCCATCGCATTTGAAATCAAAAAATGACGTCAACATTATACAAGAAATATTTCCTATACTGCGATTGGATATTGAAAGGTCGCGATGAAGTTCATCATCCGACAAAACTTTAATCGCATTGCTCAATATTTTAATGAGCTACGAATTCTCTCCTTGTTCAATCAAGGCCAGAATGGGAGAGGGTCGTACATTTTTGTCGTGGTTTGCGACGATGGAGGTAAACATTATTGATCACAACGGAAATGCCTTGTCACAAGGAATAAATAAGTGAACAAGCTGTGTTTGTGAAACAGGTAACAAAATATGATTTTTAAAAAAGTAATAATGTTAACTCTTTCTACATTGATATTGCAGTTCTTTAAAATTCTATGAAAGCCCCGTAAGAATAGTATATATTGCATGAAAATATTACCGAATGTCTGCTACAATATAAGAAAATAACATTACTATGAAATTTAAAGGTTACTGAATGATCAGAGAATGTAAGCTGAATTGTTGTAACAATATAACAGACAACTGAACGGTCCTATTCAAGTTCATTCTGAAACTAATTGTTTTTGATTTTCCCCTTTCAGTGTAGAATTTTTTTTCAGCCTTGTGATAAATAAAATGGAGAAGGGATTCGTATTCTATAATGACATACAGTAATTCGTTCTACACAGACAAAATCGACTTGCGAATTTTTCTCAAGAAATTAATCTTAATGCACATATATGAGTCTTGTTAACAAAAAAAGATGGAAATATTGCTAATAATTACAGTAAATAAAATATATGGTTCAAACCCCAAAATATTGTCGACTCTGCATAAGAACATTCCTCACCGGTGTATGATGGCGTCTCTATATGAGTTAAATAGGGATTCTGAAAGGGACGTAAAACAACCAAAAAATCGATCAATTATTAACGAATCAATCATATGATCAATGACGGGATTTTTTCTGATGACTTTCATTTAAATGTAAGGTATTAGTGAATGTTGTAAAAGTATCTCAAGTGTCTCCTATCAATGAAATTCCGACATAGATTTTTAAAATAGACGCCAATGTTCAAAAGAATGAGTTCTTTTATTACTCTTTTTCTTCTCTTCTCTTCTCTTCTCTTCTCTTCTCTTCTTCTTCTCTCTCTCTCTCTCTCTCTCTCTCTCTCTCTCTCTCTCTGCATGTAAATTACATTTACAATTAAACAAATAAAGAAATAAATAACTATTAATAATTTTAGCAACATTTATTTGTACTGTTTTTTACTTAGATGGAGGAACTATTTCTTTGCTTAGCAAAGTAACAGAAAGAGGATTAACTGAAAATAATACTGTTTTGGGAACAGAGAAATCTACAGATTTTCCAGTCAGAAATACTTCTAGTGTAAATGATTTTCTTCTCGTTCTAATAGAGACACTAGGAGGTGTGGATGTTTTATTTATATTTGCTCATTTTTTTCTGTACATCCATGACCGAAGAAATAGAACTGATATGAATAGAATGGACACAACTATCAATTATCATCGAACCAGCAACGTGTATGAAAATGTCGATATTGATATTCCATCAACATCTGATTTATGAAACCATTTTATCCATTGTTTTTGAATTTTATTTAAAATTATTTTCGATTTCGTAGTAAAATAGCTTATAGAAAAGGATGAAAAAACTTCGCTATATTTTTTTTTAATTAAACACATTACAATTGTAAATTTAGTACAAGAGCTTCGGATCAAAATGACATTTCTCTCGAATAGATTGTTATTTTGTTTTATATTGCTTTTTTTTTTTTACAAAATGTTTTCATGTATTAATTTATGCGTTGATATATTAAAAATCAGAAGAATGCGACACATATCTAAATTTTTCGTAAATGTCTTCTGAAAAAATATACATTGTGGTTGGAAAATTGCTTAAACTTAAAATTGAAATCAATTAATAAAAAGAATTTTGAACAAACAGTTATCCATAACTAAATTTAAACGGTGCTAATTTGAGAAAGAAGATGAAAGAACATGGACCTGCACCTATATTTTGAATTATTTTATTATTTTTATTTTATATTGAAGCACTCAAAATTTTGTCATTATTCAATCTGTTTCCTGTTTCTGCGTACATTGTACCATTATACATACAATATACAGTAAAATATGCTTTAGCAAACGCGCTTATAATGAATTGACACTTGCAACGAATTGAATTACTTTCCCTGTGGGGTTTTAAAATATACTATGAACTTGAAGGATATAACGAATAGCGTTTTAAACGATGTCAAATCCGTAATAAGCGTGTTTTACTGTACACAGCTGTTAGCAGCAGTATTTCCATGATTGAAATAAACTCAACCTGCATTAGAGTCATACTCCAAAGGACAGGGTAATGTTTCTAATGTAATGACTTGTACCATGACGAGCCGGAGGACTTTTCCTTTACAAACTCTAGAACAGAAATCATGAAGTACATGTATCGTGGGAATATATAGAGAATATTACATACTAAAATCCATATCATATGTCATATCAGCCCGAGTGGCCCCATATCATGGTACAAGTCATTACATTAGAAACATTACCCTGTCCTTTGGAGTATGACTCTAATGCAGGTTGAGTTTATTTCAATCATGGAAATACTGCTGCTAACAGCTGTGTACAGTAAAACACGCTTATTACGGATTTGACATCGTTTAAAACGCTATTCGTTATATCCTTCAAGTTCATAGTATATTTTAAAACCCCACAGGGAAAGTAATTCAATTCGTTGCAAGTGTCAATTCATTATAAGCGCGTTTGCTAAAGCATATTTTACTGTATATTGTATGTATAATGGTACAATGTACGCAGAAACAGGAAACAGATTGAATAATGACAAAATTTTGAGTGCTTCAATATAAAATAAAAATAATAAAATAATTCAAAATATAGGTGCAGGTCCATGTTCTTTCATCTTCTTTCTCAAATTAGCACCGTTTAAATTTAGTTATGGATAACTGTTTGTTCAAAATTCTTTTTATTAATTGATTTCAATTTTAAGTTTAAGCAATTTTCCAACCACAATGTATATTTTTTCAGAAGACATTTACGAAAAATTTAGATATGTGTCGCATTCTTCTGATTTTTAATATATCAACGCATAAATTAATACATGAAAACATTTTGTAAAAAAAAAAAAGCAATATAAAACAAAATAACAATCTATTCGAGAGAAATGTCATTTTGATCCGAAGCTCTTGTACTAAATTTACAATTGTAATGTGTTTAATTAAAAAAAAATATAGCGAAGTTTTTTCATCCTTTTCTATAAGCTATTTTACTACGAAATCGAAAATAATTTTAAATAAAATTCAAAAACAATGGATAAAATGGTTTCATAAATCAGATGTTGATGGAATATCAATATCGACATTTTCATACACGTTGCTGGTTCGATGATAATTGATAGTTGTGTCCATTCTATTCATATCAGTTCTATTTCTTCGGTCATGGATGTACAGAAAAAAATGAGCAAATATAAATAAAACATCCACACCTCCTAGTGTCTCTATTAGAACGAGAAGAAAATCATTTACACTAGAAGTATTTCTGACTGGAAAATCTGTAGATTTCTCTGTTCCCAAAACAGTATTATTTTCAGTTAATCCTCTTTCTGTTACTTTGCTAAGCAAAGAAATAGTTCCTCCATCTAAGTAAAAAACAGTACAAATAAATGTTGCTAAAATTATTAATAGTTATTTATTTCTTTATTTGTTTAATTGTAAATGTAATTTACATGCAGAGAGAGAGAGAGAGAGAGAGAGAGAGAGAGAGAGAGAGAAGAAGAAGAGAAGAGAAGAGAAGAGAAGAGAAGAGAAGAAAAAGAGTAATAAAAGAACTCATTCTTTTGAACATTGGCGTCTATTTTAAAAATCTATGTCGGAATTTCATTGATAGGAGACACTTGAGATACTTTTACAACATTCACTAATACCTTACATTTAAATGAAAGTCATCAGAAAAAATCCCGTCATTGATCATATGATTGATTCGTTAATAATTGATCGATTTTTTGGTTGTTTTACGTCCCTTTCAGAATCCCTATTTAACTCATATAGAGACGCCATCATACACCGGTGAGGAATGTTCTTATGCAGAGTCGACAATATTTTGGGGTTTGAACCATATATTTTATTTACTGTAATTATTAGCAATATTTCCATCTTTTTTTGTTAACAAGACTCATATATGTGCATTAAGATTAATTTCTTGAGAAAAATTCGCAAGTCGATTTTGTCTGTGTAGAACGAATTACTGTATGTCATTATAGAATACGAATCCCTTCTCCATTTTATTTATCACAAGGCTGAAAAAAAATTCTACACTGAAAGGGGAAAATCAAAAACAATTAGTTTCAGAATGAACTTGAATAGGACCGTTCAGTTGTCTGTTATATTGTTACAACAATTCAGCTTACATTCTCTGATCATTCAGTAACCTTTAAATTTCATAGTAATGTTATTTTCTTATATTGTAGCAGACATTCGGTAATATTTTCATGCAATATATACTATTCTTACGGGGCTTTCATAGAATTTTAAAGAACTGCAATATCAATGTAGAAAGAGTTAACATTATTACTTTTTTAAAAATCATATTTTGTTACCTGTTTCACAAACACAGCTTGTTCACTTATTTATTCCTTGTGACAAGGCATTTCCGTTGTGATCAATAATGTTTACCTCCATCGTCGCAAACCACGACAAAAATGTACGACCCTCTCCCATTCTGGCCTTGATTGAACAAGGAGAGAATTCGTAGCTCATTAAAATATTGAGCAATGCGATTAAAGTTTTGTCGGATGATGAACTTCATCGCGACCTTTCAATATCCAATCGCAGTATAGGAAATATTTCTTGTATAATGTTGACGTCATTTTTTGATTTCAAATGCGATGGAAACAAAAGTTGCCACTGAGTGAATATGACGTCAGAATTGTGTGGTGTAAATATTCAAAATTGCAACACTTTTTGTGATCAAGTAGCCACAGGTAGGAGAAAGCTATATATGCGGATTTTGGAACGTGGCTTGAGACCTCTTGACCTTGGAGTATGACCTATTTTTGGGAAATTTTAACCTTAAAAATAATATTAAAATGAAGATATATTTCTAACTTTCTTTAATAGACACGGTGTAACACGGGCACCGACACGGTGCAACACGGAGGGTATAATGGACGAGATTCAATTTGTAGGAAATACAAGGTGTAGTCTTTAACTTGAAATATGGCGGAATACAAGACTGGACCCTTTTGTGATTAAGAATATTACTTATATTAACCGCGTCAATTCCTTTATTGGCATATTGAAGTTTAAGGAAAAGACGGATTGTTTTAGCTGCATTTTCTTCCGTGAAACGTGCGGGTTTAAAAAGCCTATGATATGCAATATCCATAATCACAGAATCGAGCCTATATTCAGGTGACGAGGAATCTAAAATTGGATGTTCCTTGGCCTTTTCAAGAAGACTATTTAAAAGTTTCAAAGGGACAGAGTAAAGTTTTGTTCGAATATGATGTAGACCTAAATGTTGATTAACATAAGGTAGTAATGAATCAAAAGAGACGCCGTGTATTGCAGGTTTATTGTACGAACGATGTCCATGACTACGCTTACGTCTCTGAGTATTGTTAAAAAGTCCAATCACATTTATATTATTACACTGCGGGCTAGAAAGATTTCCAACACTATCGACATTGTCATTACATCCATAGGGAAAGGCTGTCCCTAGTTTCCTAATCCAAACTTCTTCACGTTGTCTACCAATTAATTTGATATTTCCTAGATTTTTTTTTTAATTAAGTCAAATTTAATGTGAAATCAAGTAATGAAGTACTGCCAAAATGATTTTTAAACATTTCAAAAATGTGAATACAATATATTTTACAGAATTTTTACGAAGTAATAAACTTCACAAACAAGTTGATGAAACAAGAATTTCAGCCGTATTGTTTAAAGTCATCAATTCGTAAATTCTATGGTCGATACAATGATCCTGTCAGCAAATGTAATTTATCATTGAGTCAAATGCTGATTAAAGTTTTTAATACTAATTGTTAGACATTAGTTTATGATTTACACAGTGAATTGACGACGGATTTTCCCATTAGTTCCAAAATTTGACAAGGGGCACACAGCGGTGATGTTCACTTCTCCATGGCACCTGATCCCTTAGTTGATTTCTTATAAGTCCTTATTTGCTCTGCTCCTATTTTGTATTGTTTTATGGCATTTCGAGTCTGAATACTGTTCGTTACTTCCGTATTTGTCATTAAATACATCAATTTTTCAAGCCAGGGTAATGAATGTAATATATTTCCCCTTTTCAATCAGTTTTGGGATCAGCTGTTCAACATCGTCACTGTTCATAATGCACATAATACGCAATATACATGTAACAATTATTAATTTGGTAATAACCTCGGGGTTCATTAGTGGAACATCTGTTAGGACTCGGAATCTAGTCTTGAAGAGACCGATTGCTCTCTCCACTCAGTGTCATGCGCTTGAAAGTGTTTTGATAAATCGAATTACCTCTAGCCTTAAGTGTCCATAATATTTAAAAATTTTGAAATCAGCCAGTTCCTTAGTGAGTATGCCTTGTCGGATAGATGACGGTGCGCTTGGATAAACAGTTCCCCAGCCTCTGCTTTATGATAAAGATGTGAATTTTGCAAAACCCTAGCGTCGTTGGTACAGCCTGGTTATCAACTGTACGCACTAATAATGTATAATTCATGGTCAACTGCTGCCTATTCAAAGAGCGTTTAAAAAATTTTAATAAGTTATATTTCAAGTGTAAAACTTTAATCAAGGTTCTATCTGGTTTTTTCTTGTAATGATAATGTTAAAACAACATATATATTTTATTATTTTTTTTGCATTCAATCACTTAATACCTGAAGTAAGATAGATGGGAAGCCTTTTTAGCTCATCTGAGCCGAAGGCTCAAGTAAGCTTTTCTGATCAAAATTTGTCCGTTGTCTGTCGTCGTTGTCGTCGTAAACTTTTCACATTTTCATCTTCTTCTCAAGAACCATTGGGCCAATTTCAACCAAACTTGCTACAAAGTATCCTTGGGTGAAGGGGATTCAAGTTTATTCAAAGGAAGGGCCACGCCCTTTTCCAAGGGGAGATAATTATGAATTAGAGAAAAATTAATCCCATTTTTTAAAAAAATCTTCTTCTCAAGAACGAATGGACCAGGAAAGATGAAACTCGTGTGGAATCATCCTCCGGTAGTGTAGATTTAAGTTTGTTCATATCATGACCCCCGGGGGTAGGATGGGGCCAAAATGGCGGATCAAAGTTTTACATTGGAAATATAGGGAAAATCTTTAAAAACCTTCTCCTCAAGAACCACTGGGCCAGTAAAAATGAAACTCATGTGGAATCATCCTCAGATAGTATAGATTAAAGTTTGTAAAAAATCATGACCCCCGGGTGTATGGTGGGGCCAAAATGGCCAATCAAATATTTACATAGGAAATATAGGAAAAATCTTTAAAAATCTTCTTCTCAAGAACCACTGGGCCAGGAAAGATGAAACTCATGTGGAATCATCCTCAGATAGTGTAGATTCAATTTTGTTCAAAGCATAAACCCCGGAGGTAGGGTGGGGCCAAAATGGCTGATCAAAGTTTTACATAGGAATATATATAGGAAAAATCTTTAAAAATCTTCTTCTCAAGAACCACTGAACAAGGAAAGATGAAACTCATATGGATGTATCCTCAGATAGTGTAGATTAATGTTTGTTCTAATCATGACCCCTGGGGGTAGGGAGGGGCCAAAATGGCTGATCAAAGTTTTATCTAGGAATATATAGGAAAAATCTTTTAAAAATTCTTCTCAAAAACCATTGAGACAGGAAAAATGAAACTCATGTGAAATTATCCTCAGGTAGTGTAGATTCACGTTTGTTCAAATCATGACCCCCAGGGGTAGGGTGGGGCCAAACTGGCCTACCAAAAATTAATTCTCATAGGAATATATATGGAAACCTTTTAAAATCTTCTTTTCAAGTACTTTAAAGCCACGATTGGTAATATTTATGTAGAATTATCCTCAGATAGTGTAGATTCTACTTCGTCCAAATCATGATATATGCTTTTTCCTAGCTGATGTGCTCAGGTGAGCGCTGTGGCCCCTGGGCCTCTTGTTTTTGTAATGTTCTTTCTCACAACCTGGGACATGCGTAAATCGTATATAGGTGCCGTCTTAAAAACACACTACACACTAATACCATACTTTTCGTGAACATCTCCTCCATTTTCTTTTTGTCTGTTCGGGGACGGCCAAGGAATTATCTAATAAATCTGTGTATGATATACCCATTCTGTTCGAAATGATCCGACATCAATCACATGTCAACATAACAACTTTAAAAAGACCCTAGTTAGCCCCTACACTTTTATGCAGTAAACAATTTTTTTTTCAATACAGGGAAATCAGTGAATCCAAACTTTTCTCTTTTTTAAAGAAAAGGCTTCAGTGCACATGTCAATTGAATTTAGTACATGTTTACAGTTTCAGCAATAAAATGATTACACGGTTTTTAATATCATGAACAGTTGCCTTGGACAATCCGAAAATGTATGTACAATTTCTCCTGGAATGCTAATTTCCAAAATAATTAAGAAAGAGCAGTAATTGTCTGTCAGGCGAAATATGTTCATTACAACCGGTGTTGTAATGTATAAAATCAAGCGCAATTTCTGCCAATGCAATTTCAAGAGTTTTTTTTTTTTACACATAACACATTCTGTAATGAATTGGAAATCGTCCATATTTTCTACTGTTCTCATCTGGTCCACCACTTCCATGTAGTTACTGATTTTTAGCACACTGACTCTTGATGTATGAGTTAAAAGACGAAACAATTTGTTGTAGCATAAGTGTTCAAAGAAGTACATCCCTCTTCATAATCATCAAATAATAATTCGAATTCGAAAATTGATAAAAGCTCGATGATTGACCTACTGCATATGGTCATTTTTTTAAGTAATACACCAAACTAAACTTCGTTTGAGGGCTTTAGTCAACTAGACATGCGCATTAGAGACTTCCTTACTAGACTATAGCTGACAAACGAACTCTACCGGTGACTGGTATCCGCATTGACGAGTTCACTCGTTGACGTTTGCTGATAAACCCTTCTTTTGGTGAAGCAACAAAAGGTAAAAGAATTTTAAAGTAATTGGATGAGTTATTTTTTCTTAATTTGTTAAGATATTTTCAGAAATTCTACTTTCGTTTTCCAAAGATTTCCAATGCTTACAATAGATCTATATATAATCGCAACAAATACGATGACGTTGTAAATACATTGATTTGCCAATGTTGTCAACAGTAAGGGACAACATGTATTATATCAGTTGTAAACTATTTAATGTAAAAAAAAAAAGAGAGAGAAAAATGACTTAATTCATTGTTTAACATTCCATTCGAGAGTCTTTACTTCAAAAAGATAATGACATAAAACGAATTAACACGACATGGTACTTTGATTTAATTTATTCATTCTAAAGAAAGTTATTTCAAATTAATATGATATTTACATCAGAAAAGGAAATGGTTACCTTGTGCAAACTAAAAAGTAAGCAAATTTTCCCATTGCAAATTAAATAACAGTTCCATTAGCACAAAAAACAATGCTTCCATTCATGTCGTAAGTGACACTAGAATCCTTTGAGAAAATAGTTATTAAGAATAATCTAAATATGTCTTTGGACTAGCTCTCATCTTATAATTACCCCCCCGATGCACACGTACCTGCACAATACATAAGAACATTATCATTTTTTTGGCAATTGATTGTGTTTAAAGTTAAATTTCTTTTTTTTTTCATTGTCAAAATCTAATTTGCAATTTAGTTAAATTTCGTTTCTTTGTGTGAATGGGTGCGCGAGAGTGTGTTGCCTTGAAATTTTCATTTTTTTGTTTTATATCTTAATAAATTTAATTGTTCCCCGCTTTTGCTAAAGAGAGGGAACATGAAATTTCATTCGTTTGTCCGTCTGTCTGTCTGTCTGTCAGTCTGCCCATCAGTCTGTCTAGCTGTCTGTCCGTCACAAAAACTTTAAACTTGCCCATATATTTTTTTTTATTTATTGGAGCTTTGACTTTTATCTTTTATATGTGTACTCCTTGTGAAAAGACATATCTTTGGATACGAACAAATTTTACTCTTGACCTTGATCTTAGAGTTTGACCCACTTTTACACAAAACTTCCAAACTTTTACTTTGGTCATAACTTTTGAATGGTAGGTACAAGGAATTTTATATTTCACATATGTAATATGTATTCTTTGTAGCAAGACCTTTCATTGGTGACCAACAACTTTGACCTTTTGATCTTGACCCTTTAGATTTCCGTACTTATAAAAGACTTTATTCTTGACCATAACTTTTGAATATTAAGGGTTAGGACTTTCAATCTTCATATATAAAATTCTTGTGAGAAGACCTTTCATGGAACACGAAAAACTTTGCCCCTTGGACATTGACCTTTGAGTTTGACCTATTTTTCAAAAACATTGAACTTGGCCAAACTTTTGAACAGTAGATACCAGGACCTTTATATTTCACATACATGTATTCTTTGTAGCAAGACCATTCATTTGATATCAACAACCTTGACCTTTTGACCTTGACCATGGATAATTTTTGTACTTATGAGAAAAATTAAACCTTGACAATTACTTTTGAATGGTAAGGGCTACGGCTTTCATTCTTAACATATGTAATCCTTCTGAGAAGAATTTTTCATTTAGTACCTTGACCTTGGAGTTCAGTGATAATTTCTAAATAGATGACTTATGATAGGGCGTTCATATTAAACACAAAATGTCATAAAAAATGACATCTCACCCAAAAAGACACCGAAAGCAGGGGACCACAATTCTTTGAATTTGTTTGTTTGTTAATTATACGGCTTATCGTTTACTCTACTGCCTGAACAAAATCCGAAAGAACTTTGTGAATCCCTGCAGGGTTACTGCCGCCCTCTGCTCTTCGACATCGACACTCCAGGGCTTCCCTGTCTCCTTGGGGCAAATATTTTGGTACATGTATGCTGCCATCGAAGCCATGTATTATATATATAATGTCTGTTAAACTTTGAAGAGAAATTGTTTTATGAGTGATATATTGTGCTCATAAGTCTCAAATATGCGAAATAAAACCTGCCATTTAATGACAAGTAATATATAGAATCTGCTTATGTTGTTTAGAGACCAAAAAATCCTACCCAAAAACCCTTCTTTTCAAACTTGAACAACTCTGTTTTCTTTTTGTTTGTGTATTTTTTCTTTATTTCTTTTAGAAACTGCAAGTAAAAGGATATTATAATATTTTATGAATAAAATATTTTAAAGGGACTTAGACACAGTTTCAACTGATTTTTTAAAAACCAATTTAAATGTTCACAATTTCTAATTAAGGCAATTCAAATGATCAGCAAAATATTGAACATCATTTGTTGATTTACAAAGAAGATAAGAAACTTAAAATTCGTCATAATGTAAACGAGGCTCGTGTATAAAAATATTATTTAAGAAAAACAAAACAAGATTCAGTAAATCACTAAAAACTGTCTAATGGTATTTACACATTATATAAATGGTGCCTGATTTGGAGGGTAACATTTGAAATTGACACCCCAAGGAAAACCATTGTCAACCGACGCGTCAGCGGAGGTTGACAATGGTTTTCTGAGGGGTGTCAATTTCAAATGTTACCCTCCAAATCAGGCACCATTTATTTTATTATACTGAATGTCTTATTGATTTAGGACGTCAGCGAAAAAAACCGTCGATCGTCTTTACGTTCATGTATAGAAAGCTTTCACACTCACCGGTTCACTAATCTCCTTATTGTTTGTTTGATACTCGAATTAGAGTCATTTATCATATAAAGTTTCGTTACTTCTGGCTCGCAAGCATGTTTCCTACACTCGCAAGCATGTATCGTCTGTCGTTTGTTGTTTTCAAGTAAGCTATATCGGACGCAAGCTTTTATTGACGTCAAGTTAATTCCGGTTCTTTCAAACGCGCAACTGACGTTTTGAGAATTCTACGGTGAACCGTACGCGCATAATTACCACGCATGTGGCATTACCGTTGTGTTACCCGTTGTCACGTGTGTTGCTAAGGCTCAGGGTAATCGAACGGATTGTTAACTGCGTCTAAACCAATCAGATTGTAGTATTGAACATGAAAGTATAATAATAGAATTTAGTTCTTAATTGAAAAATTTGCTGTGAACGACCATATACATTGTACAAGTATGTTTACCCATGTAAACAAAAACATGACACGAGTCTTGTTTACATAACTACATTTGTACGGATTTGGGCTCTAAATCTGTCTAGTATATACACAACTGAAATTCAAACTGTTGATAATTATTGTTTTCATAACAACGGACTGGATTTCTTCAGTACTTACTGATGTAATTTTAATAGAAATAATGACTAAAAAACTGAACAATACATTGTTTATTTGAAAATAGTTTTGGAAATTGGCATATAAATTTGTTAACATAATAAAACTGAAGGAAGATTGGAGTTACAATCATTAGTACCCGAATTCCCTGAAGAAGAAAAAACTATTTGTCCTCATTACTGCTGCCATGACGCTTCATTGTTTTTTAATGGACTATCAAACGAGCACATTGGTTCAAAGTAGGATAATACTGAAAAGTGTTTATTTTTAATGAAGAACTTGATACTGTGTTAGGGAAAGTGGCTGGGAGAGATTTTAAATTCATTATAAAGTATTAGACTAACGGTTTATCATACTAGTCTAAGTTTTTATATACAAGCATGCATGTGTACATAATAATAATAATATAAATAATAATTAAGAAATAAAGTCAGCGTTTTAAGAAAATACGGGAAAATGCACAAGTTAATGACGTCACAATTAGCATTTAGGAGGTCATATGAGAAAACCAATTTGTGTATTCTTACTGCAGAGAATTCCTATGATTCAGAATGAATGAAGTTTAATTTCTTTTATCACTTTTATATTTTAGAACAATATAGGGCTTAATTTGTATTGAAACTGTACCTTCTTCTTTGCAGGCAACATTAGTAGAAAAAAGTTACAAATGGTTGAAATGTATGACAATCTGGCATTTATAAGCTTTTTTGAAGGGGTGAGGGTAAATTGAATACATGTACAGTGCCCATTATATTGGTCATATTGGTTCTGATCAAAGGATACTCATAATTTTACTATTGTTGATAAATAAATGCACATTCAATTGCAAAAGGAATTTTATATTCCTCACAAACGAAACTTGGAAGGGGGGGATTACCTTGTTCACCCATCCATATGTATGTAAAATTTTGACTTGTCCATCACATTTCATTGAAGTGCCACTATAAGTTCATACTTCCCGTTCTGTAACATTCTAATGAAAAGACGAAGTTTCATCTTGGGGATTATTTTTGAGCTGCAGGTTTGTCATGACCTCAACCAAAGTTCGTTTGGACATTTTTGAGCTTGACTCAAGGACATAGCTTTTTCAAGGTCACCGTAGTAAAAGTGTACTATATGAGTTTAGCACATTTACATATTTAACTTTGCATGAAGAGAAATTGGAAGTTTGTGCTCAACACATCTGTTTTACTTCCTATGATTTGAGTATATGCCATAATCATTTTTGGTATGTTTATCTGCACTAGCAATTTTTTAAAAAGGTTTTAAATTAATATTTGGACCTTTTTGTAATAAAACCATTTAATGCAATAGCAGGAGGGTGAGTATGCTCACAAAAATTCTAGTTTATGAAAGTTTATGAGAGTCACTATGACAGCTCACATAATTTTAAAGTAAAACCATATCAATCAGGCATGTAGAATCAGGTTTAGGTTAGGTAGAAGGGATTACATACCAACCCGACTTTTTTTTCTCAACATAACCTGATGCTACCCCCCCCCCCCCCCCACCTTCCGAGTTTGTAGGATTTCCCCACTTTTTTTCTGGCAGTTTTTTTATGCCTACCCCACACCATGCACTATCAAAAATGATGCCATGTCTGTCAAGAACGAATGACTGCAATCTTTGGTATTAGACCGATCATATATTCTCCTGCTGTCCTAATTAAGAAACAATTTTGCAAGACAGCTAAGATCTCAGTAGCTACTGGTGCCTAAAATAAAAATCTGGAAGGGCTATAATGGGCAATCTTTTGAATGGCATCAATCGAAATCTTTGTTGTATCTATATTTAAAAACATTTTGATGACAGAAATCAAAATGAAAGAATGAAATCAGAAGAGAATGACATATATGAATATTTTATATGTATATAATACCTGGAGATACAAAACATAAATTTGAGGAACGTGTCATCTGACTTTAACTAGTTCATCTTCATCATCATTTTTATTTCACTCACACCAACATCAGTGGTACATGAGGTACAATACATTTATTAGCCCTTTTTCCTTTTTTCTTACAAAAACATTTTGTCAGATTTGAAATTAATTGATTGATCATTTAATATAGACCTTGTTTTAATTATGATATTTAAAAATGCAGAATATAAAGATATGTTTCAGACATTTCTACTATCTAATTATGAATCTGCATGCTAAAAATTGATAGTTATTAGATGTACATCAATAGAAAAATGCTAACAGACAAACAAAGAATGTTACTTTTGAATTGAACATTTTTATTTGATCCACTTTCATGAATATACTGTACAATTAATGGATCTATTTTCTGGATCCCTGAGTTTCTGGTAACACTTTCCACTCACTTCCAGCATCAATGGTCTGTACTGAAATAATGTATTCTAATATTTCTGAAAAGTGATAAAGTTAAAAAGTAATAATATTATACAGCTTTGCCTTCATATACTTAGAACACGTTTCTAGTTGAGCTTGAGCAGTGATGATGAATGCAAGGCATGTTTATTGGAATCAATTTAATTCCAAGAGATCTCAATGGTTTATCAATTTATTTTTGAAAGTTAACGTTTTTACGAAATGTATGATTTACATGTTTTTCCTGTCTAATTCTATATCAGCTCATCCAATTCTGTTTCTGCTTCTTTCCGAGTTTGGCTTAAAAGTGCCGACTTTCATTCTAAAAACAGAACTATACAACACAGAGTTGAGACCGCATTGATTTTAGATATTCTTTTAATTCAAAAACCTGCAATTAAAAGGTCAATTGGTTTTAGGTTTTGTCAAAACTCTAAATAATGTTTCTCATTTCTTTCCAATACCCGCCC
>PRKT01000874.1:66597-79269 GCA_003671525.1 Saccostrea glomerata | reverse complement strand
CAATACCCCCCCCCCCCCCCCCCCCAAGAAAAAATGGAGTTTAGATATTCATTGCATAAATTTGCGTGCTATAAATCTAATGATGCTTATTATTTGAACCTTGTTGACTTAAATTAGTTTATTGGTACCGGAGAAAATGTTAGATGATTATGAATTTTCTTTTATCAGTAAACACTGGATGACATCAGCAAAAAAGTTATTTTTTTCTGAATAAATTATTTAACTGTGGTTTATATACAATTCAGTTACTATTAGTCCACTACATAATACACTTGTTTGTATCACAATACTTCCAAGTTTATCCTCTTTCCTAAACTAAAATATGTTTAGTACAGAAATAACCTCTGTACTTTTGCCCCTTTTTACGGACGCCATAACAAACTTCATTCCATTTTACAAATATTTCAGAATAGTATTGGTTTCCATAAATTCATAACTTTTCATGAAAAAAGTAGGTATTATCTTAAATGGTAAATAAAGATATCAACTTTTATATCCAAACTTTTTTATTTACCTGACTATCAATTATGATCATTATAGCTGGTGAGTGACTTTGGTTACATCTGTCTGTCTGTCATACCGTGAATACAACAAATTAAAATCAAACTGAATTCAAATTAAACTTTATTATTTGGGACACAGTTATGTAACGGATCATGACCAACTTTTTCACGTTAGGCCCGCAGAAACAATCTAAGTTAGGGAATTTAATTTCATTTTTATCATATAATAGGTTAATATAGACAATATTATTGGGGGGATACCTCCCTCCTCCTGGTTCCTCAGGCCATGCATAATCTTTTCTTTTTAGTTATAAAATACTAAAGTAATGCTAACATACAAGAATATAATCAATCAGAATTAAATTGAAATGTGCAAAAACAGGTCCAGTACAATCACTAGATCTAGCTTCGTAAGTAGAATTACCTACGTAGCTTTATTTACCTACCTCAGGAAGCTTTATTTCGCCATTTCAATATAACTTTTCAAAATTTTATTTTCTTATATAAGAGAGACCAAAAATTGCAATAAAGAGACTATTGCTATATATTTATACTACGGTGGCTTATAAAAACAATCCAAAGCAGAGATAGTTTAAACATCGCTGCGTTTGGACAATTTAGAGAAAAACATGTAATCCATTGTTTGATTATAATAACTGTCTTCTCTCTCATGCGTGCGATGAGGCATGACTGAGTATGATTACAATGTGCTGAATGATTACTGACCTATAACATGTATCATGTTAACCGGAACTGGACTTTTTTGTCATTTCATTCAAGGAGTAACTGTTCCGTCTGTCATACATAGCCCCAAAACTTTCAGAACTCTTATTGCAATTACGCAGAAAAAGAAATTTCTTCAAGAATGATTTTTTTCCTGAGTTGTTTTCAGATTAGTTCAACGTTGAAAATGATCGCTGCATCAAAAGGATATTTTCCGCACACCCTGAGAAAATGCTTTTTTATAGAAATAAATTGAGGTGGTAGCTAAATAAAGCTACCTAAGGTAGGTAAATAAAGCTATATAGGTAAATCATTCAAGCTACGTAGCTAAATCAAGTGATTGTACCAGACTTGAAAAACACTTGCCAAGTGTAATATATATTTACTGCCTGGTTAATTACTGCCATACATTCTTCAGTAACTGTTGTAATGATAAATTGTAAAAATTTCAATCACTCACCGTTATTAAGATCCATGAAGACGCCAAAACTGAGGCTCAGACTGCTCCAAGTTTGTAATTTTCTGCTAGTCTTCTGTACATTCTTATTGAAAACAAGATAAGCAAGCCACGTTTATTCCTCCTATGTTCGAGAGCTATACCAAAGGGAGTTAATTTGAAGCAAATGTGACAGAAAATTATGATTTTAAATCAGTTATCATACATAAATGCTTTAGTTGCCTGCAGATTTTTTTTCTTGATTCTTCTAGAACAAATACTTTTTAATTAATATTTTATGTTGATAAGCTTAAATGTGGTGTTAGATTTAAAAATTACTTCAAATTTCCCTTTTTTAAAGCAAAATATACCTCCAAACACTAGTTTTATTTATCAAAAGGTGAAAAGATTTCAATAATCAACAATTGTTAAAATAGAGTATATTCATATAAATATTCATATAGATAAAATTATAATTTAAAAAGCTATTTTTAATGACTAGTACTAAAAAAGTATTTGTTTAACCATAAATTCAAGTGTCATGATAAAGTGCAAAACACGCTATTTGAAAGCAGCGTGGTTTCCATAGCAACAATACGAGAACTTATCTTTTGCTTGCCTTTTTCTATCATACCGTGAAAATTTATAAATAAGTTTTAACTAAATCTGTTTCTATGCCACTTTCCACATTTTTTAACTAAATGCTCTATGCTTGCTGATTTTGAATCTTAATATGATGAATTGTCGCCCTTGTGGCGCAGTGGTTAGAGCGTCTGCTCTAGAGTCGCGAAGTAAGGAGTCAATCCTTACGTCGCGGGTTCGAATCCCACTGTGGGAAGCGGAGACCGGTTCTTCGGATGAGACCGTATAAACGTAGGCCCCGTGTCGCAGTAGGTGCTGGCACGAAAAAGATCCCTCACTGCTCAAAGGCCCTGAGTGCCGAGCATAGGACAAAATTTGTAGCCCTCCACTGGCAAGTGGTGGCGTCTCCATATGAGTGAAAAATTCTCGAGAGGGAAGTTAAACAACATACAATCAATCAATCAATCAATATGATGAATTTTATTTTTATTTTAGTAAACTTTTTTCTCCTTATTGACAAATAGACTGTTAAATAAAATTGTTTACCTTCTCTTTCCAATTTTTCTTATTTTGAAATAACGTTACCCTATATTCTTAATATATATTTGAAATTGTTTTCTGTTCGTTATTTGTTTTATACAAATACCACATGTAAAATACTGATCGAGTCTCAAACAATATATTATTTTAATGATGTTTAATCACATTTTGCGGAATATCTCGAATTCATTAACTGTTAACAATATTTTGACTTTGCTGAAATAAAAGGCCGGTACTCTCTAAACCATTTTGAGGGGTGGGGGTAGGACGGTGGCTTTGGTATCTACATTATTGTTTCTTTTTTCACAAGTCACTAGATAAACAAATACATGTAATTACATATAAACATCTGATCATTTAAAATTTTTAGAGTATTTGTTACATGTTAAAAGAAAAGAAAATAATTTGCGATTTCTTTTAATTTTCAATGTGTCCCTTGTTTCTTAACTCCATTATTTTTCTGTGTGAATATCTTTAAAGTTCATGTATGTGTTAGTAGCTTAGGGTATCCTTGGTTTATGATATCAGGGCCTTTACTACCCTCAAATTTGGACTGAAAATCGGACCCATTCCCAATTGGACTAAGTGATAGATTTTCCAAATTTCAAACGTAAAATTCTCCCAAATACGTGTTTTCTCGTATCCATGACCTAATTCTTCTCACATATCCTTTATTTGATCCATTTAGTGGTAATTCATATACTTAGTAATTGATTTTAATGTACAACAGCCCTGTCATGATCATTTATTTAAAATTCGAAATTCCTCTGTCATGGAATAGAAATCTATCGATAGCTCATACATAAATTCAGTTGGGGAACTTATTTTCATCATCAAACAAAGGTTACCATTATGAGTTATTTCATGAAAGAAAGAAATATGTTTTAAAGTAAATTATAATCTAAAATAAAATCCTTCACACTATATCTCTTTCATTAACAAGTATCAAATAGCCAGAAAAAAGAAGAAAAAAATGTATTTAATTTTATGCTACATGTACCCTTTAAAAGGAAAATTTTAAATAGTTACTTGATCATTTAAATAAAACAATTCTTTATAATCTAAATTATTTATTAATCAAAGGTTCAATTGAACAGTAAGAAAAACCCCTCCCCACATTTTTTTTAGTCTCTGTATCATGAAAATTAAAGAAAAAAAGCCTGTCTAGTTAGTAATTGTTTGGTCTGGTTAAATATAGATTTTACCAGACTTTATGTCATTTAAGCTTACAAGTATACCTTTTTAAAGTAATAAATTGCTTTCATGATTAAATTTTTTGCTTGGGAATGGGGAGGGGTAATACCCGTCATGTAAGTATGTTTATAATTTTCCCAATTTCACAGAAATGTCAAGAATTTTTCCTAAATTAAAGGGACCCGGTCACTTTACCAAAAAATGCTCTGAGTCCTGAATAGTTAAATATATTTTATTAAAGTGTAGGGCTTAGAGTGGGGGTTGGGGGCTTTGTACTTTTCATCACAAGAATTTCAAAGTTTCTGATTTATTTAGAGAAGTAATGATATAAAAATTATATCATGTGTTCTTTTGTCAAAATAATAATAATAATAATAATAATAATAATAATGATAATAATAATTAGAGCGTGTTTTTAAGTGAGTATATTAATTTTCCAAGGACGAACCATGGATATTTCTTTGTAATTGCATGTGATTCAGAACTTTTTTTTCCTCAAAAGCATATTTATACATAAATTTAAAAAAAAGACATGTATACCTTGTCATGTTACATTAAAAATGGTCTTTTTAATATGGAAGCGTTTTGAACAAAAATAAATCAATAAATAAAATACAAATTGTATATTTGTTATTAAAAATCTACGGTGTATATATTGGTGCATTTGATAGATTTTGATCCGCTTCCCGGTTGCAATAAAATGACGTAGTAAAGTTGATGCTTTGTATTAATCGTAGTTTTCGTGAAAGATTGTGAAGTAGATATATTACCTTGGTAATTTCGATTAGTATTATTGCATCCAAAAAAATTAAATGGACTGATTCTTTCACGTAAGTGAATATATTTTTAAATAAAGCATATCTTGTCACCGACTGCAATTTTGTTCTGTTTTTTTAAAACTTGACTTATCGCCAGTGAGTATTTTAATATTTTACAGCTTTTCCTTTTTGTGGCTTAAAAATGTGTAATTTATGAGTCTTGCACCAAAAAAAAAAAAAAAAAATACTTTTTGATCGAAAATTACCATGTCCACCGTTGACGATTGAGTATATTAACGCACATTTAGGTTTGTCCAAACAAATCAAGCACCAAAACGTTTTAATGGACTATAACACAAGTACTTGCATATATGAGTTTAGGTCCAGAATATAAATTATGTTCATTCTGGAAGTCTGTAGGTGGCAGAGGAAATTTTTGGATCAAGTAACTGTCAAAAATGCGAAGAAAAATATTAGAGAAGTCTAAGGTTTGAAAGTATAGCATATGCAATTTTATCGCTAGAATATTTCAAGTGTGCGTTTGGAGTGAATTGAAGACCTTGTATATTTCATTGATATGTGACACTTTGATGTCGCATCTACTGTATAAAGAAGGATATGGAGAAAACGAACAGTATACAATCTCAACGTCCATTAAACAATATACAAAATAAGAGCAGAGCAAACACGGACCTCCGAAACTTTAGAGGTGGGATCAGGTGCCATGGAGGAGTGAGCATCCCCTGCCGACCGGTCACACCCTCCGTGTGCTCGTTGTCATGATCAGGAAATAACGGAAAAACCCGTCGTCAATTCAGTGTATAAATAATGGATTAACAATTGGTATGTAAAACGTCAGTCAGCATTTGACTCAATGATAAATTGTATTTGCTGACAAGGTCAATGTATCGACCATAGAATTTACGAAACGATGACTTTAAAAATACTTGAAATATTGGACTAATATAAAAGATCAGTCACAGTATACTTTATATGAACAAAATTAAACCTACACTACCGAAGGATGCTTCCACATGGGTCAATGGTTCTTGAGAAGAAGATTTTTAAAATATGCCATTCTTTTTTTCTTAATTCATATAATTATCCCCCCTTGGAAGAGGGTTTGACCCTTCAATTGAACAAACTTGAGTTTCCTTCAATCAAGGATACTTTTTAGAAGGTTTGGTTAAAATTGGCCCAGTGGTTCTTGAGAAGAAGATGGAAATGTTAAAAGTTTACGACAACGATGACAGACAACTGACAAATTTTGATCAGAAAAGCTCATTTGAAATGAGCTAAAAACTGACATAGGAACCAGCATCTATGACATAAAATAAAGAGTTTGAAATATTATTATATACCAGATAATTGTAATAAAATATTCATGTTCATTGTAATTTATGCATGTAGGTGTGAACGCCTTCTTCCTTCAATAAATATTAATTCAGATTGTTTCTAAACGGGTACTGTTCATAAATGACCTTCGCATACATGTACGAATTCCTGGCATACTACTCAGACTCAATTTAAACTATATTTTATAGTTCCATTGGTTATTGGAAATCTCATTACAAAATTAGCTCCGGCCAAAAAATTAAAAAACTTCGCCCACTGGGAATGCTGGGACTGCTTTCTGGGACTGCTCTCTTGAACCCCTGAGACTGCTTAGACTGCTGTGGGACTGCATGTCGGACCGCTGTGGGACTGCTTTAGCAGTTCCAGAGAGCAGTCCCCGGGACTGCTCAGGGATTGCTGTGTCAGGTTGGGTCCGGTCCGTTCTAAATGTGTTGTTTTATTGTGTTTATGGAAGGTTTTTTTTTTATATTTGCCGTGCATGTCTCTGTTTTGTATCAAATTGATTTCATATATATTGTCAAATGCCTGAAATTATCTTTCCTGTATTTAAAATGGCGACATAAACATATTAGGATACATTTATCTGTTTACATAAATAAAAGATATATTTTTAAAAAAACAAACGGGGGGACTTTGAGATTTTTAAAAGTAATTCATATATTTTTTGAATAAACTTATTTCAATTGGTAAATAAACTATAAAGTTTGAGATTTACACACTGTACACAATAATGAAAAACAATATTTGAATGACATTTATATTTTTATCTTGTTTAACATAAAGTTTTGTTTTTACAGGTCCTACATGTATGTGTTTATCCATGTGCATAGATATAATAAAGGCTTGAACCCAGGAAGATGATTTTATTCAACGAACACAATTACAAGAGTTCCAAACCTCCGAAGAGTAGTGGCGTCATGTCAAATACACAGCCTACAACCTTGTGTGTAACAGGGATGTTCCTTTTATTCCTGTTCTCGCTAACCTTATTGTTTCCCAACTCTAGAAATCAAGGCATTACAAGACATAAAAGAGTTCTGGTAATTGCAATATTTTATGACATTCACGCTAAAAAAAATGTGTATATATTTCAAATGCACTGTCTGACAAAAGTTTTGCTTCCATTAATATTGCAAAATGAAACATTGATTGAATTACAAACTGCAATTATAAACCTAAAAATGACAAGATAAATCATGCAAAATACTAATTACACAAAATGATAAACCAATCATTTGTGAACGAATGATTAACGCGTGCACAAAATTGCAGAATCTAATAAGTCACTAATAAAAAAGTATGAGCTAACAGGAATGTAATCAGAGCAAAGAAAAAACTCAGACTTCTTATTACTAAGGAAATACAACAAAATCTTTTTGAAGCGCTTGCTTCATCAAGTGTGGCTGCATCCAAATCGACACAGACACTTATGCACCATCTAAACGTAAAACGAGAAAATCGTGCTTGACTTTGCCCTAATGCTTCCAAGTGACATTTACTTGCCAGATTTCCCCATTAATTATAAAACACTCATTTGGATTTAAAATGAAAGTTGTGAAATTCCTGCATCATTCTTATCTTTATTTGCAGTGACTAATTCAGTCTTTCACTTTTACATCCATATCGCTGTAAATATTTTTCCCATGAGATCGTTTTCGCCTTAAGCATCGCTCCGTATCTCTGATAGAGTAGGATATGTTATCAATTAATGAAATGTAACTTGTACTCTACTTTTAATGTTTTCATATGCTTATTAACTTAAAAAATTATTTCAAGACGAGGAAATATCCATGCAAAGAGTCATTGAAGACTGTTACATATGTCAACTCCTGTCCAAAAGATAAGAGTAGCTGGGAAGAACGAGCAAAGCTAAAGAACTGTGGCGCTGTTCAACGAAAGTGCTTTACAACAAACTTTGTTTACCACTGCATTTTAGATGAGTACGGGAAAGGATTGGTGGAGCTATGTGCTGAGAGTATTGAAATTATGGGTAATATTTTAGTTAAAGGCAATTGTCCCATGAGAGGTAATTATACAAAATTAAATACACCACTCACAACGTATACACACCAGCTATTCGATATCAAATACATTTAGCTAATGAAACATTTCATTAATCGATTTAAGGGCCCTCCATACTCCGTAACCTGTGACATTACCGCGAAAAATGCTCCCAGTTTTATAAAGCTTGCTCCCTGACAGTTTTCCAATGTACGTCTTAAGCAAAGTATTTTGGTAGAAAGAATTATGTTTGGTCATGATGTGACCGAAAATAGAATGTCCCTTTTCCAATAGTTAAAAGAGAAAAAATCTTTGATTTATTCCCGAATTAAAGGTGTATGAAAAAAGAGATGTAGCCCGTTAATAAAGAGTGTAATATATGGACCATAGGGGAATTTAACAAAATTTAACTAACGAATCTATATTTAGCAATTATACAAAGTGGTACTTAAATGAGATGTTTTACGTACAGTCCCTGAAACGTTCTACTTTCCCACCTGAACGGTGAACGAACGCTGAACGAACGGTGAACGAACGCAGAGCGAACGGTGAGTGAACGATGTGCGAACGGTGAACGCAACTTGGTGAACGATGTGTGAACGGTTAACGGTGAGTGAACGCAGAACGCGAACGGAGCGCGAACGCGAGGGCAAAGTGAACGGTGAACGAACGGTGAACGCAAGATGAACGATTTATTTGGAATGCCTTTGGTCTTTTCCTTGCATTGAAATTATTCTTTTATTCAATAATTCAAATATCATAAATAAATATAAATAAACAACAGATAAACAAAAGAGAAATAAATAGATAAATACATTAATAAATAATAAAAATAAAATTCTGCACATACGTACGTTTAAATCGACATTTTAATAACATGATTTTAATCGCCGTCAAACATGTATTTGTTACCGCGTGTAGTTAAAATATAAATTAATCTAATAAAGTAAATAATTATGCTTATTTTTTAACTTATAAAATAATGTGGACTTTAGAAGATGAAACTACTACTGAGATAAACAATAGATAGATAAATAAATAAATAAATAAATAAATAAATAAATAAATAAATAAATAAATAAATAAATAAATAAATAAATAAATAAATAAATAAATAATAAAAAAATAAATAAAAAAAAATTTCTGCACATACCTATGTTTAAATCGATATTTTAATAGCATGATTTTCATCGCCGTCAAACGTGTATTTGTTACTGCGTGTAGTTCAAAAATAAATTAATCTACTTATATAGTAAATAATTATGCTTATTCATTATTCTCAAATAAAATTATGTGGACTTCTGAAGATAAAACTACTACTTATAGAATGAATTAATTACATTGTACGGGGTTGAAACAACCGTACATGTATTTCCGTGCCAAAGCGATTCTGAGTAAAATAACGGATTTTTTTTAAATTCACAATTATCTGTTGACATTGACTGTTATTGTACTGGATAAAAATTCTCGTTTTATTTAAATTCTACTGCAAAATATTCTATATTTATGTACCTTTTTATTCTTTTATGACGATTATTTTAGCTAACTTCTTCATGTATCTGTAGACATTTCCTGGCCGTGATTATACTCAGTCAAGATGTTGGAAAGAGGCATTCAAATTATTTACAAGACATGTGTAGATTAAAAAATTTCAAAACTAAATAAGTAATGTGTTGTCATAATTTTATTGAACAGAGAAATGTACGAGAGAGAGACAGAGGGAGAGTAAGAGAGAGAGATAACTCCCTCGATTCTCAGATATATGTTGTATCAAATAAAAATTCTTATTATTTTTCCTAAATATTCCAAGCAATAAAGGTAATCTTTTTTTTTTTTTTTAGATTAACACATCCATTTGACAGTAATCATTGGCTTTAAATATTTTCCATTATCAAGTTCACACAGTTCACAGGAAGTCCGTGCTACATTTGTAGTAGCGTGCTTGTGCTGTCAATCAAAATAATTCGACACAGTGGAGGTGTGGAAATCGCGTTTCATCGAACATGCCGAAGGCAAAGAGTCACTTAGTAATCCAAGAATTTTTCATATTTTCCCTATCATTTCTAGATCTGATTTTTGAACCACACCATCAATTTAATTATCTCTAAAGATATTTAATTAACAAACTTACATGTAGTTTAAATACGTGTTACTGTAGAAATATTTTTTTTTATGTATTCTTGTCCTGTAAAAGACTTGGATTAATTATTATACATCCATTAATAATTTGTCCTCTCTAAAATTACATCAAATTGATGCCGTGCGTGAAGCATTTGTACATTGCCCTTTTTTGAAGTTAATATTTTAGCATGTACGTACTTAATGTATCAATTATTTTCCATGAGAAATTCATGAAATAAGTAACAGCTGAGTTATAATAATAGAAATATAAATATCATAGATAATTTTTGCAGTGAAATAATTATTCTTCAAACACAATATCTAAGTTATTTAATTAAAAAAAACATGTAAATCCTTACCATAAAAAAGATAAGTCCTTTCGGTAAGTAAACGGTGAACGCAAGGTGAACGCAAAGTAAACGGAACGAAGAGCGAACGGTGAACGTTTTGTGAACGGTGAACCCGAGCGCACGGTGAACGGTGAACGCAATACTGTGAACGAAGAGCGAACGGTGAACGAACGCTGAACGAACGGTGAGCGAACGGAAAAATGGGAAAGTAGAACCTTTCAGGGACTGTATGTCTTGTCTTATATATTTTCATCGTGATTTAATAATTGCTTAATAAGGATGTAATGATAAAAAACAGGACTTTAATAAATTGATATGGATATGGGATGTCGTTTAGGTATCTATCAAAATTTTTATGTAGTCTTTAAAATAAACATGCAGTTATGGTAATGGTTGAATTTTAACTCCATTCACAGATTCAGAGAAGGACTGAAGGTCTTGGTCATTTGAACCTCCTCGTTTTTAGCAGACAGGGAAAAGGAGAATCTTTGTTTTCTGTAATATAGATATTTTGCGTCTTGTTTTTTAAATAAATAAATATATGCGCTTCAGTCACTGTTCTTTCTGCTCTATAGATATAGTTTTTCCTATTGCTTTTCACTTTGTGTCGTTACAACCTCTTCAACGGGCCTCGACAACTCACACGAAACATAAAAGAATTCAATTAGACGTGACCGAGTCTAATTTGAATGCGCATGACTTTGCCAATAGTGCGACAGTTCACTTTTGCCTAATAATTTGATTTAAATACAAGATAAACAATATATGTAACCCCTATTGGCCTTAAAAGATGATTTTGCAACAATAAATAGAAAAAAACGCAAAATGACTTTAATGGCGTCAATATTTCCCGATTTTGTAAGCAATGCATGACACTGAAGAATGATGCATGACTTGCTTGTTCCTTCAAGATGTCAATTAATATTATACAATAAAAACTGATGACAGAACATCCAAAGACAATACTAGTTATCTAAAGTTTGCGATTTTTTGCCGAATACATCAAATTCGTCGATAATTTATCTGCCCTTATATGTATTTATATCACAATATGGCAATTTTAGAGGTCTTGGGCTTTGAAAAAATAAACGTATTAATTAATTACTGGACGAGCCTAGATGGTCAATTATTTTAAGATTCTACAAATTGGGGAATTTTTACCATAACTTCAATCTACTTAAATAAGAAGAAAAAAAATTTCTAGGGCACAAATACAAAAAAAAAAAAATAATATTGGGTAAATGTGATTATTTGGCGCTTTTCCAACAACTCCAAAAGGGTCTTATAGTAAAATGTCACAACTTTTGAGATTGCCCCATAAGAAATCGGAATTGTAAACATTGTAAACATTTGTTTTTATAATCTTCAAACAATAAATATAACGGTAGAAATTAATTATAAAAAAATAATCAAAATTCCTGGGGCAGAAATTATTACACCCGGCCCTGTAAATATAATCGTAAGATTTCAGCGAACGTACGGTTCTGACATTTTTCTGTCTCAAATAAATAACTTTGATTTTAGAAAAAATATGAAAGTCAAACATTGGGGAGTCATTTTTATTTCAGAATAAGAGGATTTTAAATTAGCGATTTTAATATGCGTGGAGTAGTCTGTATGCATCATGTATTTCATGGGCAAATGATATCAATCTGAGAAATTACAGCAAACTATGGAGATTTTTACATACTCTCTAATGTCATATGAAATATCAAAGAAAAATAGTATTAAATAATTGATTTTACGCAGTATAATCATTTTTTAACCTTGTAGCTTCATCTTCTTTCTATGATAAAATAATAAAATAATGATAATTATAGCAATATTTTTAAAAATCTAATCTTTTTTATATGCAGGCAGACACTGTGCTGAGTTTTCTTCAGGTGGAATGTTTGTACAGGAACATTTTGAAAATACCTGCAAAACATGTCCATATGTCTACAATTCCAGCCACAGCTATTTATGTAAGAAATAATTTATTTACGAGGATCTTTCAGAAAGATCATGATCCTCTGTCATATTGTTTTTATCTTGACGTCATATGTTATCCAAAAGTGGGAAAAAATCTAACAACTAGAACTGCCAAAAGTGGACAAAATACCCCCCCC
>PRKT01000874.1:0-53838 GCA_003671525.1 Saccostrea glomerata | reverse complement strand
GGCAATACCTTCAAAGAGATTTGTTTCTTTAATGCTGTAAATGTATTATATTTAGCTTGTACAATATTTGGTGGAAATTGACTTTTGAATAAGTTAGCGTAGATATTCTTATTTATGTTTATGTACAAGACTTTTAGCTTTGTACTTGATTTAGTGATTGCTGCATTCCGCCAAAGCCGCTAAAAAAGAATACACAGCCATATGTAATATGTTCACAATATACCTTTCAGAGAATTTTACACTCCTATTGAGGTACCACCAGTTGCTAGTGGAAAGCTTCAAATTCGAAACACACAACACATTTCTGTGCGTTTATTATAAAAGTATTGTTCTACTTACTGATTGCAACTAATGAAGATTGTTCATCATTATTGTAAATACATTTAGATTTTTTTGAATTATTATATAATTTGTTTATTTTATTTACCTAGTTATACTGTATATTAAATGATTTTAAAGCCATTTTTAAGATGGTAATGTAGCAAAACACTTATGTTTCTGTAGTATGACTTGTTTCACAAACATAATTGCAACAAACATGATGTATCCGATATCAAAAGTCATAGCTTTGCAACGAGCTTTGCTCTAGTTTTTTTTATTTTTATTTTTTTATTTTTTTTGAAATTCTTAACGCTTTATTTTGACGTTACATTCCCTTAAGCGTGCTCTGCGGTTGCAAAACATGTTAATTTCAAAATATTGTGAATTGATTTCTGCCATATCTAAATAATAGAATGAAATTTCACACAGAAACAAAACAATTACTTTTACATATTTTACCGCGCTTATTTCATAATCCTACGGAGTAATATAACGAAGAATGGCAACAGTCACAGCTTTTCAAACAACACTTGTATAGATTCCAAAAAATAAAAAATTCCAAAACAGATATAGACTATAGGGTACATGTATGAGACACTTGTTTTAATCAGGAAAATAAATAGGGTATTCTGAATATTTTATATGGAGTTTATTTCACGAATGAGACAAGGATTTTTATTCTATATTTTCGCAAGTACGAAAGTGCGAAGTGTCGATTTTTGCGACATCGTCATAGGCTACATGTATATGCCACTATAATTGAACGCTTTTAACGTCATAGCTAAGTAATGTGAGATAGAAAACATTATATTTACATTTAAAATGTTTTCCGTTATATAGCACTACTGAAAGCAGTGTATATGTATAACTGTATAGAAAACGTTTCTCGAATGTCTGTTACGTTCGACGTTATTTCTCTATGACGGCATAAAGGGTCGACGCTCGTTCAGTGGATTAAATACATGCTGTTGGGTTTGAAATATAAAGCACTGCAAGAGTTAAAAGTCACCATCAGGCACATATAAAGTTTGAATGTCACACATGTACGAGAGCGATTCAATAAATAATGTCGTCGGTGCTCAGAAAGAAGCAAAAGACGCTTTTCAATGATTTAGTCTTCATGATTTTACTAATTAATCTCTTTTAAGTAAAATACATGTCCGTAACATTTTTTATCCAATTTCTGATTGTTTTTAGGACTCATTTTTGGGTATGGCCCTTAGTATACTGGAAAATGGCAGATCCAATGATTTCCCGGACTTGTTTCTTCCCTCTGAAAGGTTTTTTTTTTCAAGTTTGGAAATAGAAACAGATCAAAAAATCAAAGATCTGGCGAATATTGTTAATGTGAAAAAACATTAACTTTCTGTTTATCCCGAAAACCCCTTTAATTTTCAAGGCATGCGGGTTTGGACGCTGTCTTGAAGAAATTCAATGTAGTGGATTCCTGATTCTGGGTCCTTCCTCTTATAAAGCTTTTGATTTTTGTGCCAAAAAATTGCTTTCTAGACTCCTCCAGAAATTAAAAAACTGTCTCTCCGAATACGAGTTTGAACAACAATACCACTAATTTTCTAGAAAATTACACATAAATCTGTCTTTGTGCTCTTGAATACCTGTGCTCTTGTCAGACATTCGCCTTTTTTATCAAGTACATCTTATGAAAAATTTTGTTTTGAGGGTTTTAATAAATAGTTTCATGTTCCAATATCTGTTTGAAAATAAAATGAATGTGGATAACTAATATAACTGATATTTTAAAATTATTGTAAAGAATTTCGTATACGTTGTCGTTTTCACTCATTTTTCAAAATATGGGGTGACCTTTGACTACCAAACTCTTTTTTTACCGTTAAACGTTTCTTAAAAACAGTGTAAACTACTCCCGATATGATGTCTATCAAATTTGCTATGTGTTTTAAAGTCAATCATACATCATCAAATATTATTTGTTGAAATTTGGCAAATAGTACATAAGTTGTTATAATTTTGTTGGCAAGGGGGTTACCCATTTTTCATGACCATTATATAATTTTTTATCATTGAAATCCACCTGCTCTTTTGTCTATAAAACAGGCATTGGTTGCTGTAAATGTCATATATTTCAGTGAATATTTCTTTTGGATTTTTAACAAGTTTTATGGCAGCTATAATGAAGCTTTTATTTTCACTAGTTTACTGATTCTTTACCATTCATTTATAATGCAGTGTCTCGAAAAGCCCTTGTTTCCCAGCTTCTCACGATGAAACTATGTGATGAAAGGTGGTCACATAAACTGTTATAAATTCATGAAAGATTCAATTATGAGAGAAAGTCAAGTTTAATGTCATATGATATTTGTAATGTATGTTATATAGATCAGGACAATAATTATTGAACAGCCCTCGTAAATATAAATAATTAGGTATTATTTTAAAATCATCTATCGGGATATAAATACTAGTTGGTATGATATCAAATTCATTAAAAAGCCCTTGGGGCCTTATTGAATTTAATCACGCGACCAACCCGTATTTATAGCCAGATAGATGTTTAAGAATGATACCTTATTCGTTAAATAAACATGGATTGAACAACATGCTTGAAGAAATTTTGGCAATTTATATATCTGTCAGAATTTATACTCTCTTCATCTTTGAACATACAAAGGAGCAATTTTTCAATGTGAAAGAATTTTATTTTGATATTCCTTTTTAACATGTGGTCTGACATAATATCATTTTATTCAATAAATAAATTTATGTTTCCTCATGCTGCACGATCTCACTGCAGCTCTGTTTTTGCTGTGATAAATTCAAATAAAATCAACACCATTGTTGAAATGAAATATGTCATTTATTAAAATGACGAAATAAGAAAAAAAATATATACATCACATGATAGGGGAGCAGAAGGTAATCGCACAAATACATATTAATATACTGATCCCCTAAATTTACAGATAAACAATATTTGCAAAAAATATAAAAACAGTAGGTATACAGCAAAAAGATGGCACTACAAAAATAAATATGCCACCAAATGTGATTGACGAACATAGTTTGGCAAGCTCATTGTGCCATCCAAGGTGAGGTTGAGCACTGGAATATTATCTTTAATTTACAATACAATGCAGGAAAAAAAATAAACAAATAAAAAATATGAATGACATTAACATATATGCCAGCAGAAAAACAGTGACCTGGCATCTAGTGTTGAAAAATTAGCAAGAAAACATTATTACTATGATAACATATGAAATGAAAAGTCATCTGTTAGATGGAACCAGCAGGCAGTGGTTATATTACTTTGAAGAAAAATAAGATTGCATGCAACTTTATGCTTAATATAATAGTAGAAATGGAAACACTTAACAAGAACCAATAATTAGCTGCCTTGACAAAACAACAGTTAAACACAATCCTGTCCTGTATAAATGAAACTACATCTACTTATATACATATCAGGTTCTGGGCTATAGAGCGACATCCCTCTTTAATACTTGCAACTTAAACCTATGCTGACGTACATTAAACAGCAGTTAAAATAAACTGTCCTGCAACCTAAATTAAAAGCAGCAGTTAAAAAAACTGTCCTGCAACGTAAATTAATAGCAGCAGTTAAAAACACTGTCCTGCATCCTAAATGAATAGCAGCAGTTAGAACTCTGTCCTAACATGGATTGTATTGATATAGAAAAAGGGGGGAGGGGGGGGGTAGAGGTTCATACTCTAATTACAACTGAAAAGATTTAATTCCTATGTATCTATGTAAAACATTTGAGTTCCATCTTCCTAAATGTTGAATGAAAGTCTCAGAATAACCTAGCTGGGCAGCATGTGTTGCAGCCCATATTCGAAAACTTTGCCCCTTATAGCGCTTGGGATCCAGACCAGCAAATGCTATCGCTTTTGAAAGTTCACTGTTGATATAAGAATATGTGACTGGAGTCCCATTGACAAACTGGAAGAAGGGGCCTGAAACATGTGGAAATAATATTTTATATCTATAAAGATTATGCACTGGACAAAATTGTGAACTAGGATTGACTTGAATTGATATAATGATGGGGTCATTGTTCTTTTGAGATTCATGATGTCTAAGAACAATTTGAACTGCTGAAGGGTTTACCTTTTACCCCCATAAAATCTTTGTCTTTATCTGCTTGAGTTTTTGAGATAACCTCCCCTAATCGCAGAAATGCATTAAAACATAGAAGGAAAAGGGCTTGCAAAAGAACCCGATTTAAAGCTTTTGGGACAGTGAAGGCTAAGGCAGCCAAAATTTTGTGCATTATTTTTTTAGTTATTGGTAACCTAGCATCCTGAGAGGGTAGTAGCTTGTGACAACCTTTTAGTAGTTTGCGCACGATAAAAGTTTGAGTCGGATCTGTCAAATTTATCAATTTGTGAACATAACCTAATGCCGATATATGTGAGGCAATGCTGCTAGAACTATATTGCCTTTCAAAGAGAAAACCAATAAAGTTACAAATATCTGTAATAGGTAATGGTAAAGATACTGGATTTCTTCTGAAATTGAGGAAAAGTTGCCATGAATGCCTGTATGCATAACGAGCAGAAGGTGACAAGGCTGCGACTAAGACGGAACGTGTGGCAGAGGTCAAATCTGCAATAGGTGTGCCGGAACTACAGTTGTCTGTTGTTCTAAGTATGGCGCTTCTTCCCGTGCTTTCTGAAATTGCAAACGTGACAATCTGTCAGCTACCACATTGTATTTTCCTGGGATATGCTTAGCTTTAAAGAAGATATTATTTGATAGACAAACCAGTATTAAACGACGAAGCAGATGCATAACATGTTTCTCTTTACTCGACTGTTTATTTATAACCTTTACCACAGCCATGTTGTCCGACATAAAGAGAATTTTCTCATTTGCCATTTCAGACCCCCAAATTTCTAGAGCTAATACAATTGAAAACAATTCCTTAACTGCAATTTGCATGGGAAAAAGAGACTCTGTCCATTCTCCCGCAAACAATTTACAACCAAACACAGCAGCAAATCCTAATGAACCAGAAGCATCTGTAAATAGTCTAGTGATATCAGAAGATTCCCATTCCTCTGGAAAAAGCACTGATTTTCCATTAAAATTCTCAAGGAAGTGCAACCAAATTGCCAAATCTGCTCTAATTTCTTTATTCAAACGAACAAAATAATGCGGTTTCACAATCCCTATTGTCAAATCAATTAACCGGCGTAAAAAGGCCCTACCCGGAACCACTACTAAACATGCGAAATTTAACTGGCGCACTAAACTTCTACATTTCTCAAGCTTGTCTGATGGAGGGCAACTCACCATCTCAACAGAATCTACCTCGATACCATATATGGTAATGCATGTCACTGGCCCAAAGTTTTTTTTTTCCAAATTCATTGGGATATTAATTCTACCACATAAAGCCAAGAAATTTTCCAGATCCTGTTTGCATTTTTGTGAGTTGGGGGGTCCAATGAAAAAGAAATCATCCAAAATATGACACATTCCTGATGCCTTTAGTTTGTTCAACATTACCCACTGAAGAGCTGTACTTAACTGCTCAAATATTTGACAAGAACTGCTTGCCTCCATAGGGAGACAACGCTCGTAATAAAAATGGCCTTGCCATGTGAAACCCAAACGATGATAATCCACAGGGTGAACTGGTATAATCCGAAATGCATCCTTAATATCAGATTTAGCCATGATCGACCCTTCCCCAAACTGACGCACTAATGCTACCACAGTATCAACAGAATCATAATGAACTTCTGAACATTCTTTGGGTATATTTGAATTAACAGAATCCTGGTTCGGAAAAGAAAGGTCACGAATGATTCTTAATATATTTGGTTCAGATTTAGGGACCACCCCCAATGGAGAAGTTTTAAAATGTGGTAGGGGTGGCTGCATGAAAGGACCTGCAATTCTCTGCTTATTTAAACCTGCAAAAATATATTCATCAATAATCTTGGTGTTCATAAGTTGATTTATGATTATGAGGAGGGTGAAGGGAAGGGGTCTTGACAGAACCTAACCGGAAACCGATTGTGAACCCTGAAACTAGAAAATTTAGTTTTTCTTGTTCATAACCATGTAACTCATTTCGGAGTTTTACTGGATTTATCGGAGTTGGAAGTGCTACTGACATGTCTGTTTGAAGGGGTTAAATGGGACCTAGGGTTTGCACATTGGGATCGGGGGTGGAGACCATTACAGTCTTGGCAGGTATGGGAAAATTTACATGGGTGGGAGTTACATTTTTGCCCCTTGTTATATGTAAAGCAGTATCTGGGACGAAAGGGCTGGCGTTTTTGCCATTACTCCCTTTAAATTTATTTGGAGGCCTAATTCCTACCGAAGCTGCTTTCAATCTTAATTCCGATTCCACTCTTTCCCATGGTAAGAGGGATGTCTCTCTAACTTTCCTAAAAGATTCATCGTAAGTTCTCCATGCTTGCTCACCATGCAGTTTACTTATATCGCGAATGGTAAACATGTACTTCAACAGACTGCTTGCCTCTTGAGGAAACTTCTGTAAATAGATGGTACTAAAAATCATAAAGGCATCTGTCCATTGATGAATTGTTATTGGACTCTTATTTGAAGATGCTTGCTGGAGTTCAACTTTTACCATTATAGATAGGGATTCTTCAGTTGAGTTGGGTAGGAGAAGGTTTAAGTCAACAAATTCATTGTTCCAAATTTTAAGTTTTAATTTGGAAGAAACTGTAGCCCAAAGAGGCACGCAATATGTTAATTGAATCTGAGAATTAGTGTGGGAATTACTGCCTGCTGGCTCACCTGTGAAAATATTGTCCAATAGGGCACCAAGAGTTGAAGCTGGGACCATGGGAGTCGACTGTGGAGTTCCATCTGTCAAACTCGGATTCACTGCGGGATTAACTAAGTCCTGATTCGACACCGGCTCTACTCTTATGTTCACAGGTGTGGATGATTCCCCACTTTGCTGCACAGTTGCCTCATCAAGTCCATTCTCACTGACATTGGTTGTTAGTTTCTGTTGTTCGATTACTGTAAAATCACATATTTTCGTGGGGTCAAACTTTCGTGGTTTGAGGAAAAACTCTTGGTTCATGGGGATTTGATTTCGTGGATCAAGAATTAATGATTACTTATGTATGTGACATTTTACATTTCGTGGTGGACATGAATTCGTGGGCCTCGTAATACCTCGAAAACAACGAAAATTAATCCCCACGAAAATTTGTGATTTCACAGTATGTGTTTTGCCAGAAGCGAATAGTTAATGGTTGGCATAGCACTCTGTGTCACAGTCTCTGGCTGCTGAATCGGAGTCCCGCGTTTTCGCTTACTCCCTGAGCTGGGGGTACTGGGCACATCCACTGAAGGTTCCCCTTTTTGCTCCTTTTCTTTGGTGGCATTGTTTCTGAAGAAGAGAATGTATTATAAAACAAGTGTTTTACAGACTTAAGGACATCTCACAATGCTAATGGCAATACAGATCTCAAATTTGTTAATGCCAGTTGTGAGATCATAAACTTGCAGACGCTGAAATAAAGAAACCATGAATAATATTTATTCTTAAGTGCAGATTTGGTTTTTATCCCAACAGGTTAAATTAATAACAACACGGTGTGAATTTGGGAAATTATAACCTACATGTACAGGGAGTAAATTAATCATTGATGTCTGATTACCTATATATTGTTCTTAATTTACATGTTATTCTTTACAACACATGGGTAGCTCCGACCCAAGCAAACATGTAATAACAGAGTTACTATAACTTCTGATACATATTTACATTTACAAATTGTTTGGGTAACTCCGACCCAAGAAACATGTAAATAACAGAGTAACTCTGACTCCTAATCACATGTTTTAACTTCAACAGAATATTTGGGTAACTCCGACCCAAGTAAACATGTAATAACAGAACAACTCTGACTCCTAATACATATTTACAAGTAAAATAATTGGGTAACTCCGACCCACCCACACAAACATGTAATAACAGAGTAACTTATGACTCTTTATACTTAAGGACTTTATCTAAACAAAATGAATGGGCTAATTCTACCCACAACAACATGTCAACATTCAATAGCCAAATTTGCATTCTTCCGTATCCTTTCACAATGCTAAAAAAAATTACATAAAAAAATGAACTATTTTGCGATTTCTCTCTGACCTCTGTGTATTCCAAAACTTAAAACCAACACTCATTTTGTACTAGTGGTGACACATTTTATTCGTCTTTATTGATGAACTGCTGCATCCTTTTGAAATACACACAAAATGTGGGCCAAAAATATTGGTATTAGCCTATCTTGTACACCAGTTATAGAAATCACAATATGGCGTAACGATTTATACAAAACAAGGACATTGGACTGAAGTTTATCAGCTTTTTTTTATTAAAGTCAGGAAATTTGTCAAATATTTGAATTGTAAATTGTTAACTTTAAAACGTGTTTATTTAATATGTAAATGGGTATCATGTATTGTACTTAATGAAATACGATCTAATGCACTTAATAGGAATATCATTTTGCGATCATCGGAACGAGGCTTTTCGTAGTTACTCTCCAGTTTGACAGTAAACGATCAGGAGCCACAAAACAATGCGATCAGCCTCTAGAGGGCTAAAATAGGCTTTGCCTGCTGCCCAATCCCATTCACTTATGTGAATAAAATTTTGTATAAATAAAAAAAATACTATCTACCACTTGCAGTTCGTAAAATTAGTAATGGAAAAAGGCTTTGCTATCGTTGGCTTAAACAGTCCTGTTAAAGGACTATAACATATATAAGCTCAGGTTTCTTTAGATAATGTTGCTGAAAATTATGTTGCGCTGAAGAATAAGCGATACATCTTTATTGTTTATTGTTGACGAGGTTTTCGTAATAATCACCAAATCCATCTGTATTCAGCATGTAAAATTTTCTATGGAATATAAAAAAAATCATTTTTGTTTTTCATTCTTATTTTTCTCAGCAAATGTACATTTAATATATCACGTAAGTAATCTTTTTTTCGTACATTTAGATGGAGAATGTTACGAGCTACCTGATGCAGTCACATATATAAATAGTACAACAACAAGTACACCTCTAACGACACACAAGCGCAATGAAAATCTGACATTTGGGTAAGTGTTTAATTTTTTCTGCTAATTGTTACTGTACACTCATGACTGAAGAGGAAATACAAATGTACACTGTTCTGTGTTAACAAATGGCATTTAAATCTAGTATCCATCAGTGCTAGCCTCTCCGATGCACTGCTTACCATCTATTAATATTCCAATGTTGAATTTTCTTCTTCTTTTTAAAGGTAGGCTTTAAAAACTAACGTATTTTTGATTTGATTCAGTCAATAAGAAACTGAATAGTAGAAATGCCATTTTTAAATTTACTTTTAGACCGACTGTGAAAGGCGAATCAAATGTGGGATTTCAAATTAGCGTTTCTACATACATATCCTTCGCTCTTGTTTTATGTGTGTTAGTTTTAGTGGGCATATTATGTAAAAAATTAAAAGGTAAGTAAACTTGGTTTTATTTTTAATCACAGTAAATACACTTGTAAATCGATGTCGTTATTTTTTATGTTGCTATTGTCATTTATATTGCACTTTTTAATTTAATTTTATAGCAGAGAGGGGAGGGCATTTGCAGCAAACTGGCCAAAATTCTAAAGGTAAATAAAACCGATACTTTGATGTGTAAATTTTGTTGTTTTGTCCAACATCCCTTCCAGATTTTGCACATTTACATGAACATGTATTGTGAATCCACCACTGCAGATAGAGGACTGCAAATTTAGATTTGTTTTTTGCAATTATAATCTTTGTACTGTGAAAGATATTTTTAATGAAATCAACTCCTGCGACACGGAATAATGTTTGATATGGTTTAATCGTAAAGACCGGTCACCATGACGCAGAATGGAATCAAATTCGCGAAGGAAAAAAAACAATTGTGAATCTAATAGCTTCTGGGTAAGAGGCATTGGTGTAAAGGTTAGACTCTATTGACTTTAAAATAAAATCGTGTTTTTGTTTTGTTTTGAAATATTCTCTGATCCTGTGTATTTAATAGATAAGCTACACTGTAAGTGCATGGCTATGATAAGAGAGAAATCCTTAAGCACAATTATTGGATTCAGATAGGAAAGAAATTCTTTTGAATGTTTATTTAAAATGCATATTTAATCTTTTTTTCCTATGGGTAGTTAAATATAGCTACATGTATTTATACCATGATTATGATGAGAAAAATGTCTCTTTCAAAAAGTAAACGATTGGAAATGGAACACAAATACCTTATCATTGTACATGTATTAGTCTTAATAGACTACATGTAATAATGGGAATAAAATGAGTGTAGTTATTGTGCTTAAAGAAGAAGGTATGGTTTTCATACAAATTTTGCCCTGTGATTTTCAAAAAAAATGAAACTGGTGTAAAAGTTGAAAACTCGATACATACTTTCTGAATAATTGAAATTCAATGCAGAAAAAGTATACCAGTCATTTTTCTCACATGTGTTTTTAAATGCTAAGTATGACGTCATAAACATGTGCATTTTCCCGTATTTTTTTGCAGAAGACACCAATTTTCAATGGAATTTTAACATTGTCCACAGGCATCGCCCACAAAGATCTTGAGATATGTGATTTGTTATTGAATTTTGCACAAAATTTCAAAAAATTAACGTGGGCGACGGCTGTGGACACTGTTTTCTAAAGGAAAATCACCCTTGAAATGTGCCATTTCGAGGCTTTTTCTGTTGAAAATAGAGAAATGCTTCGCATTAACGACGTCATATTTGCAGAATGGTAAACCTTCATGCCATATTCTTTCCTGATTTATCAGAGTCATTTATTTTACTAATATTTAAGCCAGTTTCAAAACTTTTTTTATTTCATTACATTTTTAGGGCGCAATAAAGCTAAAAACCATAGCTTCTGTATGCTTGGGGATAGTGAAAAATGGGCGCTAGAACTGACAAGTAATTTAAAGAAAATGTTTCTGAGCACTTAATCAATTATTTTGCTGATCCCTTATCATTCTATTTCTTCTGTATTTGAGCAGCTTAGCTACACTATAAGCTGATTCGTTTTATTCAATTATCAACGTCTGAATCCTGTTATACTGTAATGTTATATTCGAGTGATAGTGAAATGAAAGGTGCTTTAGCGAAAGATTAAAAATGGAGATAAAGTTCAGTTATCAAGCTAAAAAATCAAACAATAGAGATTCGATGCATATAAATCCCGAACTTCTACAGTTATACAGACCATAAGAAATGTTTACTTTAAAAGAGATTATTATACCTCTACCGATTTTTCACTATATACAAAAAGTAAATCGATATATTTTGCTGATTTCCTGAAAATCACAGTGAATAAACCGATTCCCTGCAAAACAGACTGATTCCCTGCAAAAAAAGTACGTTTTTTGATGAACTGATACACACCTATTCGGAACACTTTGCATTTTCTTTAAACTTACGACAAACTCAGATATGTTCCGAATAAACTCATGAATATTCATTATTAATCGAAATGCATCGCGAGTCAACTGGTCCCAGATCTATCAAAAAGAACCAGTTTACTGGTAGCAAACGACAACAACACTGAACATGGCGAGCAGATTTGCGGTACTAGGAGACGACGATTTAGACAAATTACTGAATATGAGGGACAGTAAGAACACTAAACGAATTATAAAAGCATCATTAGAAGTACTGAAAGCATACATGCTAGAGAAAAATATGAATTTTGATGAATGTATCTCGTTTTCTACGGAAGAAATGGACTGTCTCATAAGGAAATTTTACGCGCGGAAACTAAGAGAGTTAACGGCGAAGTTTATGCAAAAAAATCTATGATTTCGCTTCGTTATGGACTACAGAAACATTTTTTGAAAACAAGAAAAGAAGATATAATCAATGACGAAGCTTACAAAACCTCCAACGAAATGTTTAAGGCTGTTCTCGTTAAACTGAAGAAAGATGGTGTCGGTGAATCAAAACAGAAGGAGCCAATTACGCCAGAAGATTTATCCAAGCTATATGACACAGAATTTTCAACAGAAACTCCTACAGCACTACATAAAAAGACAATATTTGAATACATTTATTATTTCTGTAATAGGAGGCGTGAGAACATTAGGGAATTTCAGAAAGAGGACTTTACCATTTCAACAGATTCCACAGGAAGAGAATATGTCACTGTCAGAGAAAGACAGACAAAGAACCATAGGGGGGATGATTTAATGGACACCTCTGTAAAACAGGGAAGGATGTATGATCGTCCTGGTATGTACAAATTTATTTACAAAGTTTTGCTTAATTAAACATGTTATAAATGTGTATCAGTTTAATGTTAAATTTTCGTGCTATTTACTAACAGTATCCATGTAAATAAAACAAATTTTAAAATCTGAAACCTTATTCAATCATCATTCATGATCAATGCAAGTAACCAATTGTAATTTGTGTATACTATACTTGTTTTTTTTCAGGAGATCCCAATTGTCCTGTAGCATCGTTTAAGAAATACCTTGGCAAGCTTCATCCTAATAATCCGAACTTCTGGCAGAGGGCAAAGAGAAAATTTGATGAATCTGATGAAACATGGTTCGACAATTCCCCAGTTGGGAAAAACGCTTTGTATGCATTCATGGCAAATCGGATTGCAGAGGCTAAACTCAGTAAACGCTACACTAACCACTGCATTAGAGCAACGAGTAGATCAACATTAGACCATCAGGGAATTGAAGCAAGACACATCATGAGTGTGAGTGGCCATAAAAATGAAACATCAATCTAGTCTTATAGTTCCAAATTGAGTGATCAGAAAAAACGCGAAATGTCGGACATTCTTGGTAAAAACATACATTCCTCTAAAACTGTGTCTACAGTGCCATCAACATTTGATCCGCCTACCACCAACGACGCACGTTATCCACAGCTCGACTTCCTTGAATGCGACATAGTCAAGGAATTGCTTGAAAATGATTTTTCACTGGATCACGTGCCATGTGATAGTCTTCCTTCGAACACAAGTCTGACAAATACATTCTCGAGTAACACCAACCAGTTCAAATTTTCAAACTGTAATGTTACTTTCAACTTTACAAAGTAAAAAACTCAGACATTTAGACAACGAACTGATTTATTGATTCCTTTTATGGGTCACTTGTTGCATTTTGTTTTATTGTTATTTTTTATTCTGTTGGAATTAAACATTGTTACAGTATTGAATATAACTTTTCAAATGTTTTGTTTGTATCGGTATAATAAAACAGTTAAAGTATATCATTGAGGGAGTCAGCAAGATTCCAGTTCCCCTCGAGCAAGCCTATTCCCATCGGCGCAAGAGCCTCGGGAAATAGACTTGCTCTTGGGGAACTGGAATCTTGCTGACTCCCTCAATGATATACTTTAACTGTATACTGTTTCATCAAATTTCCTGTCAAAGGCCTTTCTTGTTCTAGAAATTGTTCTTGTGTATCCTCGTGATAATCAAATCCACTAATCCACTTGGAGCAGGAGAAAAAGGGTATAAAGCTTCATAATTAACGCTGGTTGACAACAGGTTCAAAGTAAAAACAAAATAATTTTGTCATTATACATATAGTACAAAGTTTTACAAATATCTAACAGAATATTTGCCTGAAAGTGATAGGAAAGCCCTAGAGTGGAATGCCAAAGGCAGATGGTAACATTTTGCTACAGGGTTTTCTTGTCATCTAAGAACAAATGCATGCACTCTGATAAAGTAACTTGAGAACCCATGTTCTTTATGTATATGACATTTTTTACATAAAAAACCACGAATGAATAAAACATGTTTCAGTGATGTTTTGAAGGCAGCTATTGACAAAAAAAGTTGATCACACATTGATATAAAGAAAATCGTTGAATATCAAAGTTTTGTAAAGTCTATTATCGATAAAATTAGTCTGTCTGTTTTTAGAATCTTAATCTACTGGTGAGCGAATTGTTTGGACAGTATTTCTGTCCCAGAATTTGCAACAGATTGTCAACAGTTATGATTAATAAAAACAGAATTTTAAGCCTTTCGTTGTAACTTATTTCATCTCTGTGTATAGTGCCTCTCTCTGGAATAATAAGGAATAATAAGGACACACACAAATGTTCTAACTTGCATATACAGTAAGTCTATGTTTAATGACATAAACTCAATTTAAAACAATTTCTTTACATTTATATTTAGATATTTATTTCACTATCTGTTAATAAATAGAAAAAATGATAACAAGAGAAACATCATAAAAACTGCATATCCGTATGGTATATTTAATAAAGCATTTGTACAAGTAAAATACCTAATATATGACGTCATAAATAATGAAAAAGTAATTGTCGAAAGAAAACAAAACTTAAGGAGATTATATGTTAAACAAATATATGGCGATTAGTTAAAAGGCAGATGCTTTGATTATCATGCGTGAGATAAATGCTGACTGACGCTTTTCATACTTTTCATAAATTTAAGGTTCTTGAACTAAGAAGGGGGAGACATTTTCAGTTTCTGCTCTCTAATTATCTTTTATATAGATGTACGATGTACATGTAAGACTTAGAGATGCAATTGCAGATATTTTATTAGAAAATACAGGTCAAGTTCCCATTTGATATTCGTTCAATAGTTTTTGACAGAGGTATCTTTCTTGATTTTAGAAAAAAGATATTTTAAGTTTTGCTATTTTAATGTCTGAAGGAATGTATGTACACGTATGACATTGCAATAGGAATTACATGCATGTATGCAGGTATTTCTCTAGAACATACATGTCATGTTTGAAAAAGGTTCTAGGCCGATGATGTTTCACAGTTCGTCCCCTTGAGCTTGAAATGAAACAATTCACAATTTCTTTTTTTATTATGCATCTCGACGACAAATGACTGCTTTTGGAGCCATTCGAAGCATTCCAACATATATAGTTATCTATACTTTGATGTAATTGTTTTCTTTTTTACAAAATAAAAAAGGTAAGATTCAAACCAAACTTGTGCTATTTATGTATCGAAAAAAAATCACTGCACATTTCTTGCTTCTCCTCATTTAATATATTTATTTTTTTTTTTAATTATTTTTCAGTTGAAAGCCAGGAAGAAAGTGAAGAATGGATGTTAGAACTAACAGGGCATCTTTGAATATTTGGGATATGAAGATTTTCTGTTAACATTTCTCGAATGAAATGTTAAGAGGCATAATATGTTAGACAATTCTTAATTTTTGTTAAATAAAATGATTTTGTACAGTGTAGGCAATTTAACTTAAGCTGAAACACATTTTATTTACATTGTGAACATTATATTACTTTAAAGGATATAGATATTGGAGTCAATATTCCAGATATAAACTTACTATTGACATGGCTGTCAGTGATTTAATACTGGAAATGATATTCATGTAGATGTATAATGTGCACCATCATATTTCGTTTACCTATAAAAGTCGTATGTTTAGGTATGATAATTTTACATTCGATTATGTATACCATGCCATCAAGAGAGAAAAAGCAATGCCAAGGTGTACGATGGAGAAATCAACGGAAATTAGATGTATACAAAAACAAAAAAATAATAATGCTGATTCATTTTTGTAAAGCTTTTTTTATTGCCAGAGGAATTTAACATTTATAGAAATTACATTGTATACTTCAATCTACTTTTAATCATTTAAAAGTAACGTGATAAATGCAGATAATGTGTACTTCATATAGTTCATATACAAATTTCAATATCTCAATGACAATTTCAATGAAAAACATTAGGTAATTATTTTTTCTTTATAACCTTTCTGAAAAGTACTTGTGTATGAATGACATTTTGTATTTTATAAGGTAAAATGTCATATAATGAAGATCTATGTGAAATATGTGTGACCATTTTATAGTATTTTATGCATTTGTTAAATGCAGAGGTACAAGTGCTTAACAATATTCTTCTGTTTGAATGACTGTAGTCTGATATCATAAAAGAACAAATATGTTGCTCTGTGAAAGATTGAAGCGTCTTATGGCTTTTTTGAACATTGTTGGTGTTGTTCCTTTTCATATATAAAAATTGTCAAGTTGATAATTTTGAGAACTGTGAGTTGATCAGAAGTGCTGTTTTCCTAAGTACAGATTTATATAATAATACAATGATGTTTTCATAGTTATATATTTAAATTTTATTGTCATATTTTCACCAAAACTGATTCCATATGTATATATACGTATATTATTTGATTTATAATATGTATTAGATATAAAATTATGCGTTACTTTGTATTTAAATAATAAAGCACCCTGCGTAGTGCTGTAGAGATCATTATTATGTATTGTTATAGAGGAGCTTAGTCAGGGCCCCATCCCTGGCAGCTGCCCAACTTATCAGCTGTTAACTGTCATAGGTCTGGGAAATAAATGATGAGAAAAAAAAGTGCGGGAAAACTCTCGATTTCTCTTCTCATAACAAAGATTGTTATAAAAAAAATCTTCCTTGACCTAATATTAGATAGATTGAAATAAATAAAACATTTTGACAGGGAATTGAACTGTCAAAATTACGAAAAAAATGTTGCTAAATCCATGTTTACAGTGTCTTCAACTCACTACCTATGATGTCTCAACCGCTCAACTATGACGTCATGTAGCCTTTGACTATAACAAAAAGAAAGAGGCAAAAGGAAAATCAAAGATTTTTTTTTTTTTAAATGTAATAAACAGAAAACTCAATGTTTTGTAGTAGAATATGGAAATTTTTCACTCGTGAGACAGGATTTTTTAATATTTTCGCATTCGTGAAAATATCAAAAATCCTTGCCCACTGGTGAAATAAATTCCATATTCAACTACAAAACATTGAATATCCTCTATATATCACCTGAAATAAAAACAAATGTATACATTTTATTTTACTTATTCTGATGTACAAAAGACAGCTTTAGCAGTCAAGAGTTATCTCCCTTAATTCAAATATTTAGCATAAAATGAATCAATGTATAATTAATCTTTACACACATATTTTAAAATCATTTCGACTAATGTTATGATATATAATTATAAAGCTTTAAAGTATACAAAAGATAACATATTCTAATTACCTTTCTATGGGACAAGGCCCATTCTATAAAACAGCAAAATATACCGACTGGATGCTTCAGCTCTATATATCTATTTACAAATACTGTAAACTATACTAAACATATTATAATACTCATAATTCAAATTAATATATTCTCTTAGACGAAATTCTAAAGATTTGGTTTTTATTCATTATGTAAACTTTCACTCTTCTTTTAAACAGTGATATTAGCTAAAACGAGTTACTTATAAAGATATAGAATATTAATAAAAGAAATACTTACTGTCAGGTCTGGTCTATAGGTCTCAAGTCTTTGTCTAGAAATCAATAAATTAACACACTGCCAACCTGACCAAAATCTCTCAGCTGTCTACCTGAGAACAGCTCAGAACCAACAAACCTTCCAACCAATAAAATGACAGAACCCAAAAAGAACAATCTTTGAACTCTAGCGCTCACCAATTAAATAAAGGGGTGGACCTAGGATTTGTATCTAATTATAAAATTTTATTAAATTTCATTTATATCAATATTTATTCAATGTTGTATTATATATAATATATACAAATAAAACACACTGCTACATATGTAGCATTAAAGGATCAGGATTTAAAAATATTAACTGAGCAAAAATAGTGACGGAGCTTACATCATTTTATAAAATTCGGATGAATGTCTGCATACATTATTATTATTTATCTGTAATTTTTAGAAATACCATTTTGAATACATTGTTTGAATTCACAACATATACTACTTTCATTTTTAATAATTTTGCCTTTGAAAGTACTTAGAAACAGATTTGAAGTCAATATTTTCCCTTTCATATTACGACTTATATATTTTGATAGCATTTCACAAAAAAATAATTAAAAAATCTTAATTCATTTATAAGTTATAATAACTGGCGAGTTTGATTGACACATCCTTGCACTTTCACAATTTTAATTTTCTTCTTAATATATTTAGGGAAAGTGGCAATCTTGAGCTCGTGACTTGTTTACAAGATGTGTGCTCGATTTGCTAAACTCTCTACACTGCACTTAGCTCGGAATGACAATAGCCGGTACTTGTAACAATAATATTTCTACTCTGAATAATTTTTTTTTCTGAATTAAAGTTTTAATATTTCACGTTAATACACAACAAGATTACCACTTTTTCCTAAGGATAAAGAATAAAAGTAAAATTTGTGACAGCGCAAAGATGTGTCGATTAAATCTGCCAAAAAATTTGAATAAAAATTTTTAATAACTTTTAAATGAAATAAGATTTTTAATTAATTTATGCGTGAAATACTATTAAAATACATAATTCGTGATATTATACAGAAAATATTAACTTCAAATCTGTGTCCAAGTACCTTTAATCAACAATATATCCTTAATAGTTTTAATCCGATTTTAATACAAATTCATTGGTGTACAAGTATATCTTTTAAAGGTTGAAACTCAGCTATTTAAATACATTACAGGTTATTGAAAGATTGCCGAAAGATGGCTGAAAGGTTGTCATTCAGCTACCAATTTAGACCTTTTAGTAACCACTCTGATGAATGAAGAACGCAATTTCACGAAACAAAAATATACTATTTTACTTAAGTTTTCTATTTTTATCTACTAGTATAGCGATAGCCTCGGTCTCAGAATGTTGTTTGAAATATAAAAGCTTCGGCTAAAGCCTTGGCTTTTATCTTTAAAACAACATTTCTCGACCTCAGAGGTTATTCTGCAATATTCACGAAAATGCGGACTTTATTACTTTAATACGCTACACTGTTAAGACCTACTATGAGAAATCAACGGAAAATAGACGTGCAAAAAAGAGGGATTTTTTAAAAATGAATTTATTTTAATTAAGCTGTTTTAAATTCACAGAACGAAAATACTCATGGGAGGAGCATAGTATAATCAACTCTATACTGTATGAAGGTTGGTCCCATGGATGGACAGTCACGTGATGAATGCTTGGTTCGTGTACTGAATGTAGGTCATGAACAAATTTCAATATCACAAGGTAATACCCTAGTTGAAATTAAAAATTCAAGCTATTAATTGTTTCTGCATACTTTGTAGTTTCTGAAAAGTGCTGCTGCTTTTGATATAATTCGCGATTTAATGGTTAAATTTTCAGGTAAATAAACCAATGTCGATATATGTTTGACTTTTACCAATTATTTTGTGTATTTATAAAATCAAGCCCTCGATTTAAAGAAAGCAGCACTTTTCAAGTTAAGAAAAATATCCTTTATTTATATTCTCAAAAAATGGTTAAGATCTATTAAGTGTATGCCCTTGCGAAAATACGATGTTATGAGGCATCTCATTTATTAATTGTGAAGAAAGGTTTTGTTCTTTTCAGTACAAAAAAGGCTTCATGATCAACATAACCAATTTAAAATAATTGATACTTATTGTATTTTAGCTCAAATAACAGGATATATACATATCTCTGCCTTTTGAAAAAGTAGTTATACATGTGTATATCTGTTAAAAGCCTTTCCTACAAACTAGATTCAGTTGTAAAATTGACCTTTAAAATCACATGGGTTTAAAATGCCATAATCGCTCAGAATTTTGAGTGTTTTTTTTTATTTGTAAAGTTATTTCATATCCTCTTTATATGATCTGATAAAAAAAGCATTGTTTACCTTATGAGTCATTGAAGTGACTGGTACTGATGATTTGATGGTTTCGACTAAAAACGGCTTTTCCACTCAAAGCGTAATACTTCCGATATACACAATAAATCTGGATTTCATATAAGCTTCATCGTGGTTATTGTCCTACAGGTATTACGTTTCCCTGCTTACACGTTGCACACATCAGGGCTATGCTACCCATCGAAATCGCTTTGTTAGCTGCAATCAATACCTTAACAATTATTTGGATTGAAATGGGCAACTACCCGTTGTCAATCAACTTCTCAAAATTTACTTCCAACTTTCACTCTGTCGCCGGGTCGTCTTTTTGTTTCAATTTTATGACCAGAATATGACAAAGCGGAATTCATTAAAAATCGCGTAATTTTCTGTAAAAAGAGTATACAGATAAATGAAAGTTTTTTAATACAAAAATACAATTTTTATCAGCAGTGAAATTATATTAAATTATATTTATTTTATTTTGAGTTCGTCTTGACTGAAAAGGGTAAAGTAAGGATCAAGATAAGGAAAACTAGCATTAAATCAGCAAGCAAAGGAAACATCAAAATCAGCAAGCATAGGAAGCATTTAAATCAGCATGGGTGGTGAAACAAAATTATTTCTCTGCACTGTACATATACGTGTAACCCGAGATGTTCTGTAATTAATGCTCACCTCAGGCTTTCTAGCAAGACTTTCTTTTATTTTAAAAGGTTAACATCCAATATGTACAAATTTGTTTTTAATATTAAGCTAATTGTTGTTCTATTGCACTATTTTAGTCAGGAATGACACAGGCAAGGCTGGTCGAAAAACGTAAATAGATGTTTGTCTTCGAAATTAAAAATAATCCATGAAACTAAATTAGTATACCTGTTCAATTAACTTTATCTCCGCAAGAATTTCACATAATATATATCCTCTTAAAAGCTCTTTTACGTATCTTTGTATATTGCGGTGTAGCCCGATTCTCTAAACAGAACATGATCAATTTCCATATTACTTGATGTACATTGATGACGTCATTTGTCCTAAATCCACATGACATATGCAGTAATTAAAATCTTTTAATTTTTATTTTATCTTTGTCAATGTCTACATATTCCTTTTAATTTTCTTCAGTTAAATAACATATCTAAATACCAATATCACAAAAAATGTGTTCTAAAATTGACGACGTTTTGCCTAGACGTCATAACGCATTACTGATAAAATTCATCCATTGCTTGAAAAATCACCTTCAAAAAACTTTACTTGCAAAGTAAATTTCTCTAAAGGTGCACTAAAAAGCAAGATCATCTTTGTATTAACTTTTCAAAAAAGTAAAGGTGAAAGGTAACCTTTACTTACACGAAAAGGTAATTAAAATATCCTTTCATCTTTAATTCAATATTAAAGTTCCCTTTTAATTGTTGAAATATAATACATACATATTTTATTAAAACCTTATTCAAATAATGACTATTGTTTAATACACTGATACTTTGGATTTTCACTGTTAATATAAAGAATATGATTTAGTCGATACTTAGATTTTGAAGACAAATGTCAAAGATTTTTTTTTTCAAATTATCTCGTATCCATATGAAATTAGCAAATTTATATTTCTTTTGAAATAATGCAGATGGATAATCAAAAACGTAAATCAGAATACAGGTACAACAAAACTTAAATTCCTTATGAATCAAAACTTTTGTTATCTGATTTGCTTACATCTGATAGAGGGAGAACTCATTTTTGATTGCTTTTGATAAGAATTACGGAAAGTTTTTTTTTCTGTTTTAACTTCTACTATATAAATATCGACCATAAACTGTAACAAATAATACAAGATTATATCATTTACTAAAACAGACAATAAAAATATAAAGGTTGAAAATTACAGAGTTTATTTTTTTTCTATTCAGATTTTACATAAAAAAATTCGGGTTCAAGTCTCCTCAGACACCCTTTTAGTTTAATCTCCATTCATTATTTGACAGACAACACCACAAATAATACAATACCTATGCTGTGAGTCAGGCTAGTTTAGTGGGAGCAGCTGACGTTTCTTTTGATCAAAATATTTGAATATTGAACATACATAAAATTGTATGTGAAACAATAAAGCACTGCAATGTATTTGAAAATTATTTTACGTGTAATAAATTATACACCTATCACAGACATTAAAAACCGCCCAAGCAAACACCATAGACAGTCAACTATAGAAAACCTGTGTCCGTCGCTATGTAAATAATATCTCAAGGGAGAATGCCGGATGTGCATTCGGTGCAGTACTTAGAAATGCATGAACACCTTATAATATTAGCTGTATGAAAATATCGAAATTAAAATACATTTCAACAATATTATAACTTCCATTACCGGTGTATTTATACAAACATGATATCATTATAATTATGTAAAGCAAAAAAAAAAAGAAAAAAAAACGTGTGTGCATTGAAGAGCACTGGCTTAGAAAGATTCGAACTCCTTACTAAATACTGCTTTCTCATTAGCCTTCCTTTGGCCACGCGCGGCCCGCCATATACAGGCAAAACCAATAATATACGAGCCTATCATACAACGTTTTCCCGCTATACTACGAAACGCGGGAAAACATAAGGATTGCCTACAACTCTCTGGATCGGATGGCATAGATCTTTTATATGTACATTGATATTAATAATATAGTAATCAATAATATAACAATAGGAAAAAATGGCATATGGATAATTTTCATTTTCCCAACAAAAATAATGTAAAGCTATTCTGTATTTTGGTTTCTCATGATATGATGAGTCAGAAATTATACAGCACAAACAATATCCAGTTACATGACATTGTATAACCTTGAATATAAACACTGAGCTATCATTGACTTTTTTCCTTTAAACATTCAGAATGGGATACATGTAAAACAAAATAAAAAAAAACACATGATGTTTATAAAAAATTTACATTTTTGCTTATGAAATGGAGGTTCCATTTCGCTTTAAAATATCATACCAGTACAATATTATTTATTTTTTATGGTGCATGTACACATATAAAATAAACTTTACAGTTTAAATTGAATTAAAAACGTGAAAAAAGTACATCAAAGGCTATCTGATGTGCATTTATGTACAGGCTAATAACATCTTGACATCTACAACTCATAATGCAAATTGATGCAATTTACACATTCACAAACAAGAAAAATGCTGAAACATCTATTAGAATATAAGTGAAGATGCAGTTTGCCAAACATGAGAACATGTATTTGTCCAGCTTCACCCAGTGAGCCTGTCTGAGCCTGATTTAGTTTAGTTTCATTCAGATAATGTTTATGTCTATGGTAGATACTTTTGGGTAAGCATATGTGTCCAGCTTCACACATTTTCATTTGCTCGACTTCCAACACTTTTGGAAAATATGTAATAGGTTTTGGCAGATGCATGTGTATTTACATATGTTTCGGCATATTTTCATGTATGTGCTCGACTTCACACGCCTTGAAAAATATGAAATATGTTGAAATAGATGCATGTGTATAATTTGCATATGTGTCGGCATTTTCGTGTATGTGCTCGACTTCACACGCCTTGGAAACTGTGTTATAGGTTGTGGTAGATGGATGTGTTTGCATATGTCCAGCTTTAAACATCTTCATGTATGTGCTCGACTTACACGTCCTCAACGGAAATAGTGTAAATATGGTGATATAAAATGTTAACAAATCTATATATGATGCACACAGAGAAAGAAGTTCTGTGTGCTTTATTCTGCGAAAATGATTGTTTAAATATACTGCAATTCTGTCCTTTTGCGAAATTGACAATCTTAATAAGTAACATATTCATTTTACATAATTGTACTAAAAATTGCATATCCAGTTAATAACTGTACTAAAAATTAAATGTGTTCACAAACTCTCTGGTTGAATAACATTCAAAATATTAAATGCTTGAATGTTCCTCTATAAATCTCCAAGATATTTCCTAGTAAGTTAACATATACTTTATCTTACTTATAGCATCCATAACAGTATATAGTCTTTATCATAACATCCGTATTTGATTCCCATCTCGGACATCTTTTCTTAGTCACCAATTAGTTCAACAGTCATCTGGGTACTCAGATCTTTCAGGTTTTGTACAAATATAGTCCTAATAATACACATCTTTTTTTTTTTTTTTTTAAAAAGGAAAACATTTACTTTTAGAAAAAAAAGGTTTTCATTATTTCTAATAAAGTTAAAGCACAAGCACAAGCTTTTGAAGACACACTTAAGAAACTTAAAATTTATATAACTATAATAATAGAAATATAGACAATGCGACTAAATGTCAAATATTTCCATTTCTAATTTTTCTCCCTATGATAACTCGTTGAAAGTAACAGGAGTAATGGTCTTGATAATTCTACCGGAATGTAAATTAGGAAGGTCAATAGGTCAAAAGCTAAGGAGGCCTGATATGCATGCAAAATGTTTCCCACTTTTGTTGATGCCCTGGCATACTATACTAACCAGACAGTGATTCCTTAAACATATGATAGTGTTACATCTGTTATATCCTTGAAACTTACTAACATACATAAAATGTTTGGCATGCTAAGCAAAATATTAACAGTTCTTGATAACACATTGAAATCCAATCCTCACCTGACTTGCACATTTATATGGATTGATTCTATGATGATAATCCCTTTCAAAAATCTTCAACACAACATCTAAAAGTCATCCATCTCCCAATCTGCCGCTAACCTCAAGTGTATATAGACTCCCTGTACAGTTGCATACAAAATAAAATTTTGAATGAAAAAAAAATGAATTATCTCTTCACCATACCAGGGTTCTTTAAGAAAATGTGAGAATATAATTTAAATAATTTTCTTTAGATAAAATCATGTAGCGAGTGTCCAGTAATGTTAAAAAATATTTTTACCTCTAGAATTTTACATTTATTTTGAATTAAAGGTACATATGTGACTGATGTCTCAGGCACAACCAATAAACACAAGACCTTTCCATCCTTAGCAGCATGTACATGTATAAGCTACCCATTCCTTGTTTCTACAAAAGATAAACAATGGAAATAATAAAAAAAAAAGAGTGAAGAGTGTGACTTGAAGAAAAAAAAATTGAAGTCAGATTAATTATATTTCTGCCAGTGTTGGACAGATAAATTTTCATAATAAAAAGAAACGAATTATTCGCAACAAATAAGACACATTAATTACCTTGCAGTCGCTATCGAATGTACTGTAAACACTGCCAAAAATAACAACATTCCAAATCTTTTTCTTTGTTGTTACATTATCTGTTGAATTTTGTAGGCTTTTAGTCTGGTTCCCATACATTGCAAGTGCCCTAAATAAATCTTGCGTTTATTTGTTTTTTTAATAAGAGTTAACATCAAAGAAAGCTCCCGTTCATTTACAAACTTTATTCTAAACTACTAAGAACATATGTTACATACAATTTTCACCTAAGCATTCTGTTATCCTCTTCATTCAACTAATATGCAAACTCTTCTCGAATAAAAAACGAACAATCGAGGGTAACTAAAATGGCTAGCGAAACCCGGACCAGGCCGGGAATTTGGAAATTGCAAACCGGGTTTTAGACAATTACGGAATAAATATTCTTTCTTCACGAAATTTACGGACATACGAGGGTTGTCCCTAAATTCCGTAGACAAGCGTTGTTTTGTAGGAACCCTATGTCATACATAAATGAAACTTCGTATATATATATTAAACCAACAATATCTAATAAATTTATGGATAAACATAGAGTAACTATTTAAATTATTCCAATTTAAAAGCCACATTTCATTGTCTAGTGTAGGAAGGCGGCGCAATACCCGAAAGTTGCGATTTAAACTTAATATATTATATTTTAAATCCTTCGAAAACGTAATTACTGCCCCGTATTTTGTCAATGGAAATGAAAATTCTTAAAACTGTCTTATTAACTTCATTTCCTAAAATTTTGGTGTTTATGCTTTGATAAATATGAATTTTACAACGTTTTATGTACATGAGGTTGAAATCCGACATTTTGAAAAATGGCGGCTGCGTTGGCACAGGCGGCGCACTGGACTTTGATCAAGTGTTTTGATCCTGAATTAACTCTTACAGAAATGTACCACTCATAAATGTTTGGTAGATTAGGAAAGTTTCTATCGTCTTTCGTACTTAAAATGACTAAACGAATTCTCTATGTATATGTTAATAACAGTAACAAAAATTAAAGACAGGGCTAAGAAATGTGCAACAGTTCCATTGTACACTGTACAACTCCATTACAGAAAACAGACGTAAAGCCCGTAGAAATATAGCGTTTATTATTATTATTCCATACCTAGCTATATATGTATATACTTTGTTTACATATTTTAATGTTTGATCATATCATAGTAATTAAGATATTTCACATTCATAACTATAGCCGTTTCGTTTAATTTAAGAATTTGATTCTGGTAATTGAAATATTTTTCCAAAAATTTGAACCGTACGTTGACATTTGTATTTTTTTGACGTTACAGATTGCTCCAGGTGTTGGGGAACGTTATCACTTTAAATGTTTCTGCCACGAATACGCTTTATCCACCCTGAAAATTTTAGGAAAAATGCATTAATTTCTTAAAAAGATATGAGCTCAGTCTACCAAATTTTGGGACAATCCTCGTTATTAATAATCATACGATGTGTCTTCGCTGAGAGTTTTAAATCAAAATGTTGTTATTTTCAATGATTATCACCGATTGTTCTTTTCCAGGTGACTAAAATGGGTAGCAATTGCAAGCCCGGTTTTCTTATTTGTGCGATTTAAAGCTTAATGCATTAAAAATGTATTGAACATTTGCAATTAATGGATGTCAATGGACTTCAAATAATTAAATTTTTCAATAATTATGAAATTGAATGTCGATTATTGGGGTTTTGGTAATTTTTATAGACCCGCGGCAGGTCAAACTGGATGTGTTTGCCCGGGACAAAGTTAATAACTCCGAATTATTGCCAGAGAAAGAACGTAGATTTTTACATTGATCAATACATTTTAAAATAAATTGGAAAACAAAAGAAATAAAAATATGAAAATGAAACCATAGTCAAATTATAATTTAATTATAATATTAACAAGTTTTTTTTTCCTGCAAAATCAGCTTGGTATTCAGGAATTGATTTGAAATTAATAAACGGTGTAATCATGATACATGTAACATCAGCTTAGAACACTGGTATTAACAGGGACTGTAATTTTTAAGATTCCTGAAGAAAACAAATATTTAAGTCGCAATTCATAAGATTTGTATTCCTGATAGAAAATTCAATACGTGGTACTGTTTGGCTGCATTGGATAAAACATTAATTTGTGAAAAAACCTGATGCCCCCGTATGAAAGCTGAAGGTTATGGTTGAAACTGACGGATGCAAGATAAACTCCAAGGGTCAAAAGGTTCAAAATGTAGGTTTCCAAAAGGTCTGTCACAAGAAATATACCTGTGAAATATGAAAGCCCTTATACTTACCGTTAAACCGTTTAAAAGTTATGGTCATGGTTAAAAGTTTTTAAGAAACAAACTCGAAGGTCAAGGTTAAAAAGTCAAATATTTTTACATCTAATTAAAGGTCTTGTCCAAGTAAATACACATGTAAACTATGAATAACATATCACCAACTGATAAAAAATTTAAAGTTTGCTAAACTATAAGTTCAAGTTCACATGGTCAAATTTGATGAAACCAAGAAATACACCTGACTGAGAAATATGAAAGCAATAACACATTCAAAAGTTATGGAAAAATCAGAAGTTTTTTGCGGACTAAAGGCAGAAAGCTTGACAGATGAACGGGCAGAGCTTAACCTAAACCCCCAAATCACCAATTACGGGGGAATGTACTTTATGAATATATATATACATTTGCAAATGTTTTCCTTTATATAACACTACTGAAGGCAAGCGTTTTTATAACTGTATAAATACAGGTACGGGGTCAATAGGTCATAGATGTGCGTTTGGATAAACGTTCGACGTAATTTCTCTGTGACGTCATAAAGGGTCAACGCGCGTTTAGTGGATTACTAAGTCAGTCGTTGGGTTTGAAAAATAACGTATTTCACACGCTAAAAGTAACAATCAGGCAAATATAAAGTATGAATAAGTCACAAATATAAATATAAGTAATAAGGTATCATTTTTTTTAGTTTTATTGAGATGTAAAACGGCTTGGCACATGATCAAATCTTCCATAAAGCCCTTCGGGCTTTATGGGATTTGATCACGTGACCAACCCGTTAAACATCTCAATAAAACTCAAAAAATTATACCTTTTTTTCTTAAAAAATATACTACATACTAGGCATTTTATGCAATGTAAGGAATACCGGTATTCTTTGAAATGAATATTGGCTTAAGGTATGTAAACCCTCTGCGCACTTTTTACTGTTTCTTAAACCTTAAATGATTTCCCTAAAGAATTGCATTTCATAAACAAAATACTGACAATGATAGCATAGCTTGCAGGGCGAAATAGGACAAAAAAGACATTTCAACTTGGCAAATATATAAAGGAATAGAATACATTCACGTCATTAAGAGTTATATCTCTTATCTCAAAAACATTGTTGTGACGTCATCTTTTGTTAAACCTGGTTCAATAAATTTGTTATTGTCCTGCATCCCGTCCAATAAGTTACCTGTAGGTGTCCAGTAAGATTCAACTTATTGGACAGGTACGGGTAACGTTAAAATGAGAACAAAGGGCGAGGCAAATAAGTAAACAGCACTTTAAAGACAATGACAACTCAAACAATTTTTAATATGAACAATGTAGGAAATAAGTAGCGTTAAATGTTAGTATTTCACAAAAAAATCCTATTGAAAATGGCACAAATAATCAAGTGAGTTGAATGTCTCATATTCATTATTGTAGACGCATCCGTGGATCCGATCATAAATTTCCTAAATTCACCATCCATTGCTATAAAATAGATTCATTTCACAATAATTGATCCATGGAACATATATAGAATCCAATAGACACAAAAGATGAACAAGAAGCATGCGTTTTCACTTCCACACAACCTTGAGCGTTTAGTTTATTGAAATATCCATTTTTTCCGCATTTAGCACAAAGTTTCGCTTATGAAATTCCAACGGAATCCTTATTTTCGTTCGGTGATTTATGACCACTTGACCACTTGTCCACCTAGTCCTGCGTCGTTTGAGCGAAATTTATCGTTCTTTTAAGGAGTGGCTGGAGTAAAATCCTTCCGAGTTCAAAACCTGCACATAAAAGAGAAGGTGTTGCATTTTTAAAAAAATACATCAGAAATAATCTCCCAATTTCATAGAAAATGCTGAAACAGTTGTTGAATTAATATCCTTCAAGTCCTATTACTAAACAAAAATACCTGTTCACGGGAAACTGTTTCTTGCAAATTCCGAAACATAAGAATGTATATCCGGATTTCACAGTAGAAAACTTGAACTGAGGAGGGTTCTTGATGTAATCGATAAATGGCATTGTCAAAACACCCGATTTTGAAGGTCTTTTTTCAAAATTAAAATTTACGTCGTCATCCGTGATCGTTGCGTTGTAGAATGAATAAATTGTAAAGAATTTAGTAGAACTGACTTTTACGCATGCGTAGTATGTATTAGAAATGTCACAATGCGGATAAATAAGACTAAACAGAATTAATGATTATATTTATCTATATAAAACATCTCGATGATTCCTACTATTAATAAAGATAGAAGAAAAACCAAAACTGGTTTTCCTTGGCCTAACTTGATGAACAGTGCCTGGTAGTCATCCAAGCAGAACGAGACCTTACCTGTGGCTGTCCAATAAGTTAACAATGGAAGTGTTCGATAGTGGTGAAATTTTTTAAGTAAGTTATAAGCTTCAAACTGACAATTATGTCCGAAATTAGACTCTCCTAGGCGCTAACGCGCCTCGGGTCGTCTAATATCTGATATAATGGACAGTTTTCGGCTTATAACCATTAAAGAGTATCAATGACCCTTAATACAACATTACATATTTCATGATTTCATTTTAACATGCACAAACTGTATCTTAAGCATTTTACCTGATCGATTGGTGAAGAATTTCCTAGATCTTCTTTTTGCCAACCCCATCAAATGACATAGTTACGTATTTGAAACGTATTAATATAGATACAACATTAAAAATATATATATATATATTATTAAATTATACTAGATATTGAAAATATACTCACCACTCTCCAAAATGCAACCTCTTAATTATTTTATCATTAATGAACAGAAGGTTATAGGGATACATACAAAAAGTCATTTATTTATTAAGCTTTATATACTTCATGATCATGTATCTTGAAGTATGTGCTATATTTTCTTAAAGCCTTTTTATTAACCCCCATCCAAAACATACAAGAGGAAAAAAGTAATTCTAACTTATTATAAATGTGCTCATGTGTTATACATTGTTACTAAAAGATGTTCGGCAGAATAATCTTTTTGTTAGTATACTGCACACATATTTTCTTTCGAATTTTCAACTCATAATTTTCTTTAAAGTAATCTCTGGTAAACATTGCTTATTGAGAAATGTAAATAAACCGAGGGGTATAAAAGAAGTAATTACATGATAAATACGAGGTATAACAATGATTTACATACAATGTACATATACAAATTACCTCAGCGATTTATTATTTTCTTTTTCTTTCTGTTTCTCTGTCTTTAAGTTGATTGCTGACTGACGTATTCATGCTAATTGTTAGGCCCTTATCTAAAAACACTGAATTGTAGACAGATCCTTTTCATTAACACTATTACTTCATGAAACACACATCTGGTTTGACCGGTCGACAGAGGATACGCATTTTTCCATGGAAACTAATCCTACTTATGATGTTGATCTCAGAGGTAAGTGGTTGCTCTGCTCCCAATTGGTTATGTTCAATTGAGTTTTGAACTTTATTATTGTTCGCTCTCCTCTCTCTCTCTCTCTCTCTCTCTCTCTCTCTCTCTCTCTCTCTCTCTCTCTCTCTTGTGTTCTATAGGATGGTGCAGTCAAGGTTGAAAATGACCCTTTTCAACATCGTTCACCAATTTCAATATGTACAAATATTATATAGTATATTTATAATGCATATCCACATGCAATCTATACAAAAGCAAAAGGTTCATGACACTAGATATATATAGTAACACTCTGGAGTATAGACAAATACCACTAAGTGAACATTTAGACGTGTGCGGACAAAAGAAATTTTTGATATTTCCGTTTTATAAAGTAGCATGAGGAAATGACATTTATAGACATCAAAAAGAAAAATACTGCACTTTATTGATGTCTTACAAATTTCCCGTACTTTTATCTGTACGCAGTGAGCTGTTAACTATGTCGACATAGTACATTTGACCTCATAATACATGTAACAACGTTATACACTCTGCCAATTATTGTGTAACGCTACTATGTTACTACAATTGTTTATTTTGCAAAGCTTCTGAAGATAGAATGAAAGGCCTAAAGTTTTTCGTGTTTTTCTTTTTTATTTTAAATAGTAACACTACTATTTGATTTGAAGTCGTATTCATCGGGCTGTTTGTGCGCGTTAAATGACAGATGATACAATCAAAAAATGGATGCATGAATTGGTGTATATTGTTTGACCTCATTTCATTGCAAATGAGGCAAACTATAAATTTCTGGAGTATAAGAATTTGTGAACCTTAATGATGTTCAAATCTCTACCCTTCTGAAATCATCCTTATTATTCTATACAAATATTTTTCACTTTAAATTTTATTTATGTTCAACATTCAATAAAACATTAAAAACTACGAGTTGGAACTTTATTTATCAAAACAAGACCAAAGTTGTTATTTTCAAATTTTTTGACAAAGTTTTGTTTGTATCATTTGTCCTTAATATCAAATGTGGCATCACAAGCAATATCTCTTATATATTGTAAACAATAGTTGCAACGGCCGGAGTCATATGTGCATCTGAGGGATTATTATCGGTAAAAATGACGGGAAATGATATCTTATGCAGTAAAAAAGAAAACATGGACTCATTTTTTTTAATTAGCAATCTTGGCATTTTATTTTTTTTTCTGTAATAGCGGTTCCTAGATGATGATACCTTCACTGTCTGATTTATTCAAATCAAAACGTCGCCTCGGTAACTGCGAATATTTTTTTTTCCGATGTCAATAATAGTGTTGTGGTGTATTGAATATTCAATGCATTGCTCATTGGTTATTACATTTTACATCGCTAGTAACTCAGCAATTTTCGTCTGGTTTAAATGGTTAGTCAAAGTCACATGTGTCTTTTTCTTTTCATCAATTCTTCAAGTGTTCAATTAATAGCTACATATTATACATCATTTGTTAAAGACCATCTTCACATCACCCTTTACATATTTAACGATTGTTTTTCATATTTTTTTTAATATTTGGAGTTTCTTTTAGCAAAAAATTGCGTTTACAATGAAATACCAATTTAGAAACACTATCTTCGAAACCATATTTAGATGTCTTAATCCTTAAATTTGCATTTGCATATAGTAAGGAAAATGACTTCACCTACGTAGATTTGTTAAAATGAATCATCCAAGCTAAGAATGTTTATTACATACAACATGAAGAGCTGAACTTATCTCTAGGATTTGAATAACTAATGTATGAATTCTAGACAACTAGACAGAAAAGAAAGCAAAAACATTATAATTAAAGCAATTTAGATATAAATAAATGCAAAATTTGTTGAAATATATCTGATGAAAGATGAAAGTACGAGTAAAGAACATTTACATGTATTTTAGCCTCAATTCGGATAGATATAAAAACATATTGGCTTTACAATTACATATAATATATATTTTATGACAGTCCGGTTTGAAAATGAAATGAAGGAAATATTTATACATCAGGGGAAATTTTATTGATCAGTTTGATCAGGAATAAATCAAAATATCATTAACTATGTATTTTTGTAAAAAAAAATCTTTCCAAAGATCTTGTGCTGTATTATTTTTAGTAAGCTTATTAAATTCCAATAAATGTAACTCAAGTATAGGAAATACTGTGAAATCATTAAGTTTTATATAGGATTTAATATTCGATGTTTTTGATGTATGGAAATATTTACAATTTATGCCTACCTCGAAATGTAAAAGTTCTTATGCATTACTTCTAATGATTATTCTCCAACAACAAAATCAAATAGTGTCTACTCACAAACCATTACACATGTATTTTAATACTCAAAACTTAAAAAAAATTGACCCCATGAAAATATGTGATTTTACGGAACAGCGTTAAAATATCATTACACTGTACATGTACCTTTATAGTTTGTTTGATGTACGCTACGAATTATACTAATACATGGAGTCTTGCTAGCAATATATGTATTTATGTAGTTTTATATTCTTTAATTAAAAATGATATTCATTAACCATCTATTCTGTTCAACATTTCTTTTATAGATTGCCATTTTAGGTCATTTGTCTCCAGATTTAAAGGATGGGCTAACAAAGCATCTGCACAACATTGTTCTCGGGAAATTTTGATGTTTTAAGCTCAATAAATAAAGCATTTCAATTTCATTTCTGAATTAAACATGCACGCAATGTATTTGACTAAAAATAATTTGGACGATGAGTCCTCTTTTACATTTAAAGCTTGAGCTCCCCCGTTTCAGTTAACACCTCTCTTGTTATTCTAGAAATACAAATCTAAATCTCGAATAAAAGGCGAAAGCAAGCCTGTACAAGGTGTCACTCTGAACTAATGAAGAAACAAAAAAAAATTGACGGGCATAAAATTTCATTGATTTGTCATCTAAAAAGGTTTTGTAAACATAAAATGTCGTTGTGTTGAAATAAAACCAATGTAAAATATAGTCATATAAAATTTCGTTCGGGATTTATTTTCGTTGATAATTGTTCACAAAAAAGAAATGAAATCCTGCATTATTATTTCTGCTTCTACGGTAACTACTAACCATTATTTGGACATCCTGAAATGAAGTCACAGATCTTCTCTGGACAGTTGCACACTCCCTTACACAGTGTTCCGTAGCGGGGATATTCACAGGATAATCTGCAATCTAGGCCAATATATCCTGGCCTACAATCTATCGAATGCAGAAATTTAAAAAAAACCTGATGATGAATATTTCTGCACAATTAAGGTATTTCTTTCTTTCACTATACATTTTTTATTACTTTAGTATTCGTCAAGAATCCTTCTTTAATTGCTTTAGTACTTAGTATTTACAATTTTGTGCTTGTCAATAAATGTCAAGACATGTTACCAGAATGACTCGATAGATTTTAATTTTTTTCATCAATGTACATGTATTTACATTCCAATTATTTTGCCAAGACTGAAAATTTAATACAGACCTGTTATTAATTATACATGATGAATCTTTACTCGTATAATTTGTGTATTTGTATGTAGGTATCATAACGTATGCATACATAAAATGTCAATTAACTCTTTTAAATTAAGAATAATATCACCTTCCCTCTTTTTATATCTAAAAAAAAACCCTTGTGACTTGCCTGTGCATTTACCTACTGTTCCATTCCAAACAGTTCCACCACAGCATCCAAAAACACTATTTAAAAGAAAATCATGCCGTGTACTCCATGATTATGATTTTGTAAACATACATGTACCATCGTGATTGATCTTTTAATATTAAAAATGTTGAAACTCTTAATATTAAAATATATTAATAATAGAAATATTGTGTATTTGATACAGTTGTAATTACTTGAAATCGCATATCTTATGAGTTTCCTCACCAACATTTAAGCAGTTTTTTTATCAAGTGAAACCTTTAAATTATTTTTGCATAAATGGATATACATTAGAAAAAAACATTAAGGACATGTTATACGTCATTCTGTTTATAAAATATCTAGAAAAAAAGCATATGTTTAATAACATTGCATGAATTTACAAAATGAAAAATAGGTGTCATTCACCGATTTTCAATGTAACATAATAAAGTGCAAAAAATTACATCACAAAAAAGAACCAATTGTTTATACTTATAATTAAACATACTGATCATTGCATGGTCCTCTTTGTGCTATACTCCAGTTGGTTTGGAAAAAAATAGATAAAAACAAACTAACAAGCATTCTGATACCGTTGCTAGACTTTCTAAATCAAATTAAAAAATACGTCTCTCCAACTCATATCTTCCTCTTCCGTTTTCGCTTAGAATTTTAGGATAAAAAACACACCAAAAAAAAAACTCAAAAAGGTTGATCTACAATATTGAAATCCTCTTATTTCATAGGCCATTTCCGCCACATATTCTTTTATTCCTTAAATATATTTTTTACATTGTAGTGAATCTCATATACGAGGGAAGTTCTATAAATAATGACATCAGCTCCATGACATACAGCATAGAAATCATATTCCATTTATCTTGACTTTTACTAATTATTGAATCGTTAATGTTAACATTTGATTTGACCACATTTAATAACATAGTTCCATTGTGAGAATCTGGAAAACATGGGCTATTCGAGACACTGCATTTAAATGAATAGTCCATAATTGGTAATCTAGAGTGATATTAAACGCTTCATTAAAGCTTCTGCAAAACTTTTTAAGAATCCCAAAGATATATTAACTGAAATGTGAGAAATTTAAAGCAACCAATGTCTTTTTATACACACACACGAGCAGGTGGTTCTCAATGAACAAAAATGATATAATGAGCATCAAAAATGGGTACTGTCCTTGACGACAAGGACTTACAACTTTCAATATATATTTGCAAAAATTCAACAATTATTCACTAATTATATTTAATTGACTTTAAGACACATTGCAAATTTGATAGACATCATTTGTCGGGTAGATCTGTTTAAAAGAAACGTTTGATAGTAAAAATGTTTCATATTCAAAGGTCAACCAATATTTTGATAAATGAGGGAAAACAACAGCGTGTAGGAATATCTAAATAATTATTTTGAAAAGTAGAAAAAAGTACTCATTCATGTTTGTCTGAAATTCAAGTATATCCTGAAACTTGAATCCATTTTCCTTTAAACCCTCAAAACAAATTTGCAATGAAATACACTTGAAAAAAAGAGCAAAAAATTGCAAGAGCACAAAAAAAACTTAATATGCCATTTTCTTAAATATTAGTTGTCTTGTTGTTCAATTCTTATTTGGGGTAGTAATTTCAAATTCTGGAAGATTGTAGAAAGCAAATACTTTGCAAAAAAGTGAAAGGTTTATGAGAGGAAGGAGCTGGAATGAGGAATTTACTACATTTAATTTCTTTATGACAGCGTCCAATCCCATAGGCTATGAAGATTAAAGGAGTTTTCTGGGTTAAAAGAGAATGAGTGTTTTGTCACACACATGAATTATTCTGAAAGAAGGAATTGAAATAGCTTATATTACTTTCATATTTAAAGAAAATACTGGGCCTAATTTGTATTGAAAAAAGTATCTTGTTCTTATTCATGTAATTGGTAAAAAAATCTTTACTACTAAATCAAACTTTTAGACATATTTTTAGCTCACCTGAGCTGAAAGCTCAAGTGAGCTTTTCTGATCACATTTTGTCCGTCGTCCGTCTGTCCGTCTAGCTGTCTGTCTAGCTGTCTGTCCGTCTGTAAACTTTTCACATTTTCGACTTCTTCTCAAGAACCGCTCGGCCAATTTCAACCAAACTTGCCACAAAGCATCCTTGGGTGAAGGGGATTCAAGTTTGTTCAAATGAAGGACCACGGGCTTATTCAAGGGGAGATAATTGGGAATTAATGAAAATTTGGTGGTATGTTTTAAAAATCTTCTTCTCAAGAACCATTGTGCCAGGAAAGATGAAACTTATGTGGAAGCATCCTCAGGTAGTGTAAATTCAAGTTTGTTCAAATCATGACCCCCAGGGGTAGGGCGGGGCCAAAATGGCCGACCAAAGTTTTACATAGAGATATATAGGAAAATTCTTTTAAAATCTTCTTCTCAAGAATAGCAAAGCCATAATTGATCATATTTAAATAGAAGCATCCTCAGGTAGTGTAGATTCAATTTTGTTCAAATCATGACCCCCAGGGGTAGGGCGGGGCCACAATGGCCGACCAAAGATTTACATAGAAATATATAGGAAAATTCTTTAAAAATCTTCTTCTCAAGAATAACAAAGCCATAATTGATCATATTTATATGGAAGCATCCTCATGAAGTGTAGACTCAAGTTTGTTCAAATCATGACCCCCGGGGGTAGGGCGGGGCCAAAATGACTGACCACAGTTTTACATAGAAATATATAGGAAAATTCTTTTAAAAATCTTTTTCTCAAGAATAGCAAAGCCTTAATTGTTCACATTTACATGGAAGCATCCTCAGGTAGTGTAGAATCAAATTTGTTCAGATCGTAACCCCCGGGGGTAGGACGGGGCCCAAAGTTTTACATAGAAATATATAGGAAAATTCTTTAAAAGTCTTCTTCTCAAGAATAACAGAGCCATAATTGATCATATTTATATGGAAGCATCCTCATGTAGTGTAGATTCAAGTTTGTTCAAATCATGACCCCTGGGGGTAGGGCGGGGCCAAAATACCCGACCAAAGTTTTACATAGAAATAATTATGCGAAAATTCTTTAAAAATCATCTTCTCAAGAATAGCAAAGCCATGATTGGTCATTGGACTACTTTTGAATTTGAACTTTTCAATAAGAAACAATTTCAACTTTTTCCTAGCCACAGTGCTCAGGTGAGCAATGTGGCCCATGGGCCTCTTGTTCTTATTATTATTGTTTTAGCAGATATCTAGGAAAATAATTCATAGGGAAGACAAAATTAGAAAAAACCCGTCAAAGTTTATTTTTGCATCGTTATCTGATTTTTTACCGCGCTTACCTTTCGTAATAATCTTCGTTCATGTATTTCTGCTCGATGTCCTTACAAACTTCCACAAAAAGAAGTCAAACCAAAATTGAAAAGTTATATATATATATATATATATATATATATATATATATATATATATATATATATATATATATATATATATATATATAATCTTTGTCGCTCTTACTAGGGGTCTGCTGGGACTGTTGGTGTTACACATTTTTAATATATGATATAACTGACCCAATGGTATCCCTTTAGAAAAATAAAATAAAATATTTGTACGTTTCCTGCTTTTAATAGTGCTATTCAAATGAATATTCAATTGAAGCATTTATTCTGTTTATTATATTTATTTTTTACCATTAAAACTATTTTTCTCTAAAACCTTCGACAGGTTCTTCCGCAATTAGATAGACTGATCTATCGCCATCTGTTGCAAAGCTCAGTATGTGCCTGCCATTGTCAATTTCCTCCGATTGAGTGTATTGACTGTCCAGATATTCATTTCTGGAAAGAAGTTCCCCTCCACCGACTCAATTTAATTGTATATGTTTTAGACGACTTTTCGTATGTGATGATCATTTTGAAGCACTGAAATCGTATGCGTTGATTGCATTTGATAATATGTATACTTTGTTTCCGCTGAATTGATTAAATGTAAGTAACATTGTGTCAACAAGGAAGAAGTTCATATTGCAATTAAAAATACAAGAGGATTAGAAGGATTAGTGTCCTTGCTTTTTTTAAAAAAAAAAAAAAACAGATTTAAAAATATCCACATTTGTATAAAAAAGAAATATTCTTGTGTGTAGAACAAGTAATCAATCATGCGTTGGGGTGGTTGGAACATTTTCTGCAAAATAGTACAGAAAAATATTTGCAAAGTTATAAAAAAGTATATAAAACCCATACAATTATGAAGTGATTCGCAATTGATGGATCATAATTTGAACAAGTTAGAATCTACACTTCCCAAGGATGTTTTTACATAAGTTTAAGCTGTTTTAGTGCAGCGGTTATCGAGAAGAACATTTCTAGATATTTGACCTATTTAACTCAACGTTAAAATTAGGTTCACTATTGTTGCCTTGCCCTACCCTCGGCGGTCATGATTTGGACAATTTAGAATTCACTCTACCCTACAATGATTCCATATAAGTTTTATCTTTTTGTCACAGCGAATCATGAATTGAAAATTTCTTAATATTTCCCCTAAAATGTTTACTGTAGAACTTTTGTGCATTATTGTTGCTCCGCCCTTATCTCAAAGGTCATAATTTGGACAATTTAGAATTATCACTTCCCTAGAATGCTTCCATATTTGTTTTATCTTTTTGTCACAATGGTTCGACTATGAACAACTCAACAGCCAGGTTTAGGCTGTCCATAAGAAATAAGCCTTAAAATATTTCAAGAAAATCACAATAATGTTGCATCTTTTTTATTAGCATGAGTTTTAATTTCATGGGATTTGTGCAAATGGTCAAAGCGACTTTACGTACATCAGATGTTTGTCATGTGAAATGATTAAAATTAAACACAATATGTCCAGATACAAAAAAATTCTAGAAATTCAACGATATACGCATAATTTTTCCCTATGAAAGTATTTGTGTTTTCTTTAAGACAAAACCTTTAACCTAAAAAAATGCAGGAAGCAAATTCGTCATGTCCGGGAATAAAATTCTTGAATTTACAATATATACATTTGTATGAACCTGTATGCATTGAAATAATGTAAAATCATGGGGGAAAACTGCACAACATGCTTTAGCCACTTTTCAAAACAGAAGGGTCAATTGCTCTTGAGCAAACCTGCGCTCTATAAATTATAAAGCTAAAATCGTTGAAATTTTGTCCATTTTGTCCCCTTTCTTAAAAATCATACGAAATCGGACTAGTTTGTGACGTCATAAAAACCAAAATTATGAATAAATCACTTTGAAATGATACATTTTTCTGTTAATTTATATTTCTCATAAATATTACAGAATTCAGCATATTTCATGCTTTTTTTTAAGTTTTACCTTTGTGGGGTCAAAGATTTGCAATATACTGCATATAGTTCTTTAACAATGAAATATTAGGAGATAACGAGCAGTATATATTTTTAAGCTCAGGGTTCATTGAATATTAAAAATAGGATCGGAGCAAGCACGGGCCTTCCTAACATCAGCGGTGGGATCAGATGCCGTGGTGGAGAGAGCATCCCATGACGACAAGAAACAGCTGCCGTTTCCTCACGATTGGCCAATAATGGAAAAAAGGCAATTCAGTGTATATAATGACTTAAAGACTAGTATGAAAAATATCATACACCATTTAACTTGTTAATAAATTGATTTTAATTTGCTGACAAGACTATTGTACCAAGTATAGAACTGCGAAATAATAACTTCAAAATGAACCCTTTTCCTATTGCTAAAATGTATTAATTTTATATTAATACAACCGTAAAAAGTTAACATACATTCTTGTAAACATGTTAGAAAACTTATCTTTCTGTTTTTTTTACGGAAGCCATGATGACATTCACACAGACGTACCTCTCCATATGGATAATTGTCTCTGTGTACACACCTCTAGTACAATCCTTGAAACTCTCTACTTTCTCTACTGAACGGTGAACGAACGCAGAGCGAACGGTGAGTGAACGATGTGCGAACGCTGAACGCGAATCAAATCAATACTAACTTATTCAAAATTGAATTACTGCCAAAAATCGTACACGCTTAATATAATACATTTACAGTAAACACGACTCCCCTAGAAATTCATGGTGCGACATGTGGCCAATGATCGAGAAGGCTTAAAAATCCTGTAGCATCAATTTATATTTCAGTAGCTTGCCTTGGTTTAAAAACAATGAAAGGTAGAAGAAAGTCAAACTGTAATAGCCCGGGCGATTGATGTAATGCCTATTCCTATCACAGCCCCGGAGCATTCCTATGAAGACTACTTGAATTGTAAGGGGGCTACTTATTAATCCTGCAGGGCACATGTTTGCTGGACCACAGCTATATCTTTTTTAATTTAAAGGTAAAAACATAGGTTTGCCAGAAAAGGGTGCAAAATGCGCACGTTTTTGCAAATTTAAATTTATATCAGAGGACACTGGAGGTATAGTGTGTATTCTTGTTTTCAGAGTTGAAAAAGCCATTTGTGGAAAGAACTATGCTAGAACAACTCGGCGTATCCTTTAAAGCAGTACCCTTATCAAAACTCAAATTACTTTTAGCTGTTGTTGAAGTACAGCATAGATGACCATAGCAAATCCAGTTTTTTATGTTTTGCTTTCTAGCCGCCATGCTAACAGACTGATATTATACACACAACAATGCATAAACAACCGAAACAACACTTAAAATGGAGATTTATGCAATTAACAAAACAAAATACATACATAAGTATATTTGCTGCGAGATCTTATGACAAAATTTACACACATGAACTATAAATTTGCAACAACATGTATGCTAAAGTTAATTTGCACCTAGTCCTGACCAGGTGTAAATTTACTCAACTGTGCAAAATTTACATGTGAGCAAATCAGTTCATACGACAAAAAATGCACCTGTGAGTAAATTTACATATGAGTAAGACATACTGATGTATGCAAACCATGTCGTATGAATGGGGTATTAGACTTTTTGAAGAAAATTTAGTTTAATAAATTATCAAAACCACTGATAAACGTAAACTGTTATTTACTATTGCATACAGATAAAAGCGTGTCTAACGCAAAGACGTGCATCACCGACACAACATCACGTGACTTCCATTAATAGCAAAATTTTCCTTAAGAAAAATGCTAACAGAACAACAATACCCCAGAGTTTGATAATTTCTTTGAGTATGTAATGTAGCTGAAAAACATCTATTTTGTCTAAAAAGTGCTGCTAGAATCCCACTATCTTTTCCGTAAAATATTTATTGCAAACATTCGCACGAAACCTTACCCTTTGTTTTGAATTTTATACATATGAATCGAGATTTTTTGTACAACCATGCTTAACTCGGGATTCTAGCAGCACTTTCCAAGTTTGTCAAAAAGCAAACTTTCAATCTGTACAAATCGTATGTTTTGAAATATCCAGCTTATTGCTGTTCTGTTGCATTTTTTGGTCAAGAATGACGGACAATAGGCCGACCGGGATACGTAATATAGCGGACTGTCTTCAATAGAGAATATAATCGATGAAAATAAATTAGCAAATCTGTTAAATTAATTGAACTATGAATTTAACACAATATTTCCTTAACATCTTTGCATCTTTAGTATGTACTCTTAAAACAATTTCAGAGATTCCATGCTTGTTCCCTGAGATTGAACCCTCTAAAAGTTAGAGCCCCTTTCTGTGTAAACCATTGTTATCGCTACTCCTCCGAAACCGTAAACCGTAGAAGTACAAAAGCTTCTACAATGTCTGCAAGTAATTTAGTACACTTATCATTCTATTAGTGCTAAAGAATTCGTTAACATTTTAAGGTCAGAAGACACGTTCCTCAAAGATATGTTTTGTATTTCTTAGTATTATTTAAAGTAAATATTCATATTTTAAATTCTCATCTGATTTCTACATTGTTTTCAAAATGTTTTTAAACATAAGTACACCAAAAATTGTGTTATAGACATTTAGGAGATTACACATAAGGGTTATATAAGAAAAATGACCCTTTTGTATCTTGGCCAAATGCCTGGTAAGGTACCCTAATTTTTTTGTGTGGAATCTTGTTTAAGTACCTTTACTTCAATGACAAATTCTTAAGAAAAAAAAATATATTTTTGAGGAACGTATCATCTGACCTTAAGTAGTAATTGCCCCCGCCAGTTTATGATGTTTACGAAAAATTGCAAACTTCTTTACGACAAGTTGTAAAGTCATGGGCCCAACTGCATGAGATCTTTTGACCTTTGACCTTGAAGATTAGGTCAAGATCAAAGATCAAGGTCATTGTCAAAGTATCAAAATTGCTTATTTACGGTTTTTGTTAAAATGACCTTGAACTTTGATCTTGATATTTGACCTTTGACCTTGACCTTTTCTCAAAAGGTAAAAAAATATATTCATTACCTTTACCTAGATTCAGCTTCAAGTGTAAAACTGAAGTTTATAAGTGGGTGGATTGTTTTTGTTTTTTTAGAACACCTTGATAAATGACCTTGATCTTTGTCCCATTGACCCAAAGGTCACAATCAAGCTTAATTACATGGAGGTATTTACAACTCCCACTTTAACAAATGCTTATATAATAACCCCCCCCCCAGTCCCCTTCTGTAAAATAAAAATCAATACCCACATAGGAAAATTTAATACAACTCAAAGGACATCACTGTTCAGCATAAACTCCAGTTAAGCATTTAGAAGACACCTCAAAGAAAGTGCCCTGAGAGTTTTACGGTAAGTCTCTTAAGTACAATTATATTCTAGAGAATATCGGCAAAAACTTTTTTTCTGTCTGAAATTTAATTGTTCCTGAGAATAAAAATTAATGAAAGCTTGTATTGGTTATTTCTTCGATAGTTGTTAATATCATTCGATTCGCCTACTCTAATACGACATTTCAATACCAAATATTCTTGCTTCTTTAGTATGTGGAATCTATTTCAATTTTATTTAGATATCATATTCATCGAATGAATCTCGAAAGTAGCGATTTTTCCTGTCATATAAATTTCCACGCTCTTAATGATACCGTTTTCTTCTTGAGATGCATGTTTCAAGTTTTATTTATGCTTGAAACTATTAATTCAATTCAAAAAGAAATGATTATTAAATCTTACCTATGAGTTTACCATATCTGTCAACACGAACGCGGCCTTTTTCAAATACATAAATTGCTACGCAACCTCAAATGCATGCATCCCCGTTAAAAGCAATATCATAATTGTAATCAGACAATATCCCTTACATATTAACTCAAAATTAAACTCATTCAAACTCACATATACACCCAGGAGCTTGTCAGTAGTTTATTCAGTGATAATATCCCTCTGCTCCACATTTCACTACTTTTTTTTTTAATTCCAAACATTGATTTTCAGCAACAACTATAACATCTAATTCAAATAGAAAATAGTTTGAAGTATGAAGAGTTGCTTACTTTTTCAGAAATGAATAATATGTCAAATCATGAGGTGAAGAAAAATTTCATATGGTCATTATAAAGATCAATTATTTTTAATCTCACAATTAAATTAGAAATTTGAGGCATATATAAAAATAATATTTACTCCCATACCTATCTAATTCCCTTAAGAAAACATACTGAAGCAATGTTTTTTAAATCAGAATATCAAATTGTTTTCTGTGCATGTAAAATAAAATGCATCCATAAACAAGAATTGAAATTCTTTTTTAATGAAATAAAATATTAATTATATGTATATAAACAATTCTGCGGCTGTTATTAATTAAAAGTCTTCCACGTTTAGAGATATATTTTTTTTTTCAATTTACACCATTTAAAGGAACTGAGTATAAATGTTTTAGGTAAACTATTATAAATAATTAATAAATATACTAGCAATAGAGCTAGACATCAACCTCTGAACAATGGGGTAGGTTTGTCAGAAGTTATTCTGAAAAATGACCCAAGAAGTTTGATCTTTGATCCCTTTCGAAGTTATTGCCACTTTCATTGTCAAGTTTGTTATCGCTACTACTCCGAAACCGTAAAACGCAGAAGTTTGAAACTTTTAGGAGTGTGTTGGACTAATCAAGAGGAACACTGCAGAAGGATTTGTAAACCCCTTCAATGAATTAATAGCTCTGACACTTTTTTAGTTTTACAATTAATTAAAAAATTTTCAAAACGAGAAGTAGTACTTACATAGGACCAACTGCATAAGATTCATTGACTTCAGACCTTCAAATTTATTTCAAGGTTAAAGGTCTTGGTGATTCCAAAAATGAGAACCGGTCACGGTAGCCTAGTGGTAGAGCGTTCGCTTCGTGATCGGGAGGCCCGGGTTCGATTCTCGATCGCGGCGCCGCGTCATACCTAAGACGTAAACATAGGTAGTGACTGTTCCTTCGCCAAGCGCTCGGCACTAGAAGTGAAAGTCACGGGTCTTTCGGATACGACCTTAAAAACGTAGGTCCCGTGTCACGGTAGACGTTGGCACGATAAAGAACCCTCACTGCTCAATGGCCCTGAGTGCCGAGTATAGGTCTAAATTTTGAAGCCCTTCACCGGCATCGGTGACGTCTCCATATGAGTGAAAAATTCTCAAGAGGGACGTTAAACAATATACAATCAATCAATCAATCCAAAAATGAGAAATTAAGCTTTTTTTTTTTATCTCTTTTGTCTTTCAACATATACTTAATGTTTAGGTATCATTAATATGTACTTTCAAAACTATTTCAAAGATCTTATTCTTGTCCCCTAAGATTAAACCTTATAAAAGTTATTGCCCCTTGTGCTAAAAACCTTGTTATTGCTACTCCTCTGAAACCATAGACCGTAGAGAGACGGTCCACAAATGTCTTCAGGGTCTTAAGGCATAACTTCACTGTTTAAGTGCAAAAGGATATGATGACCCCTTATATGAGTTATCTCCCTTTAACGTCTTTGTACTTCCTATTAAACGTTATAACTTGAAAACTATACCACATAGACGCATGGTGTCAATTGCATTGTGACCCTTGACCTTTGACCTCGAATCATTTCCCAAGGTCAAAGGTCAAGGTTTATTTCAATTTTTTGTTAATTTTCATTTTTTCTATCTCTTTTTTTTCTGGTTTCTTATTCAAGGAATTCAATTTTAAGGAATCAGATATAAAACAAAATTGAAATTCAAAGAAAGTGGAAAGACCTCTTATTGTTCTATGAACAATAAGTCTCCTAGTGTTCATTAGTGTGGAAAGACCTATTGATTTTCTTCTGTTTCTTATTATTCTTCTTCTTCCTATTGTTCTTCCGCTGATTTTTATTTCGACATTTATCGAAAAGACTTTTTGTTCATGGTAAACTGTCTTAGCATCATTATTATATGCTCTTAAAACTGTTTTAAAGATTTAATTCGTATCCCTTAAGATTGACGCTGTTAAAAATTATCACCCTTTGTTGTCACTTGTTATCACCTTTACTTGGAAAAGGTAAACCGTAGGGACATGAAACGTTCACTAATGTTTTCGACTCCTTGAGAAGACTCTGGAATCTATCATTGCAAAATTATCGGTGACCCCTTCAATGAGTTATAGCCCCCGAAAGTTTCTGAATTTTACAAATAATTAAATATTTTTAAAGGAAGAAGACGTAGAGACATCCGACTAAAGCATAAGCTTCATTGACCTTTGACCTTAAAATTCATGTAAAGGTCAAGGTCATTCCAAAAATGAGAAATCAAGCTCTTTTCATAGCTTTTTTTGTCTTTCAACATTAACTAAATATCTCTACATCAATAATATGCAATCTTAAAACTTTTTCAAATATATCATTCTTGTCCCCTATGATTATTCCCTTTAAAAGGTTATTGCCCCTTTTTGTGAAAAACCTTGTTTTCGTTACTCCTCCAACATCGTAGACCGTAGAGACACCAAACCTTTACTAATGTATTGAGGGACTTTAGACATAACTTCCCTGTAAAAGTGCAAAAGGATCTGATAACCCCTTATATGAGTTATTGCCCTTTAACTCTTTTATACTTACTATGAAACCTTATAACTTGAAAACTATAAGAGATAGAAGCAAGGGATCAATTGCACTTTGGCTCCTTACCTTTGACCTTGAATATTTTCTCAAGGTCAAAGGTAAAGGTCATTACATTAGTTTTTAATTTTCATTTTTTCGATCCTAAATTTTGGTTTCTTTTTCATGGAAATTAATTTTAAGGAGTCAGATATAAAACACATTTGAAAGTCAAAGAAGGTGGAAAGACTTCTTATTGTTCTGTGAACAATAAGTCTCCTAGTTATTATTCTATTTTGAATATTTTGATCTACTTAGCTTTTGAAACTATAAGACTTATCGAAGAACTTTTTAGTTCATGATACTGGATATTCTAAGTTATTCCAAAAACGATCCCCTATGTTAGAACTTTGACACCTTACGCATTTATTGTCCCTTTCACTGTAAAGCTTGTTATCGCTATTCTTCAGAAACCGTAAACCGTAGAGATACAAAACCTTCACCAATGTCTTCAACTATTTTAGGAGACTTTTTAATCTATTCACTGCAAAAGTTTTTCTTATACCCTTCAATGAATAACTGCCCCTGAAAGTTTATAAATTTTATAAAAAATTAAAAATATTCAATAAGAAGTCGTAGAGACATAAAACCAACTGCATAAGTTTCATTGACCTTTGAACTTCAAATCTATTTCAAGGTCAAAGGTCAAGGTCATTCCAAATATGAGGAATAAATTTCTTTTAATAGCTCTTATATCCTTTAACATATACTATCTAACTTCTCTCTGTGATATGCACTCTAAATACTCTTTCGAAGATTTCATTTTTGTCCCCTAAGATTAACCCTTTCAAAAGTTATTGCCCCTTGTGCAAAAAAACCCTTTTTATCGCTACTCCTCCAAAACCATAGACCGTAGAAACCCCAAATCTTCACTAATGTCTTAAGGGTCTTTAGGCCTAACATCACTGTATTAGTGCAAAACGATCTGATGACCCTTTATATGAGTTATTACCCTTAAACTTCTTGTTCTTACTATTAAACCTTAGAACTTGAAAACTTTAAGTCGTGGGAGCATGGGGTCAATTGCATTGTGACCCTTGACGTTTGACCTTCAACAATTTCTCAAGGTCAAAGGTCAAGGTTTTTCTATATATTTTTTAAAATTTTCATTTTCTCTATGCTTTAAGACAATTTTGGTTTCTTTTTCATGGAAATTTAATTTTAAGGAGTCAGATATAAAATAAATTCAAAGAAGGTGGAAAGACCTCTTATTGTTCTGTGTACAATAAGTCTCCTAGTTTTTTATTTATTAGGTCTTTCCACCTTTCTGTGGAAAGACCTATTGAAATGCTTCTGTTTATTATTATTATTATATTTCTAGAGATGTTTTGAAACCGCAAGACTTATCGAAAATCTTTATAGTTCATTATACTTGATATTAAAAGTTATTCCGAAAAATGACCCCCCCCCCCCCATATCTAATGTTTGACCCCTTGCAGACTTATTGCCCTTCACGCAAGAAATGCCTGTTATCGTTACTCCTCCAAAACCGTAAACCGTAGAGGTATGAAACCTTCACCAATGTCTACAACTACTTGGGAGGATCTTTCAAACTATTCATTGCGAAAGGATTCGTAAACCCCTTCAATGAGTTATGCCCATGAAAATTTTGAAATATTACAAATAATTAAAAATTTTCAAAACGAGAAGTCATAGAGACCTGGAATTAACTACGTAAGATTCATTGACCTCTCATCTCAAAATCTATGCAAAGGTCAAAGGTCAAGGTCATTCCAAAAATGATAAATTAAGCATTTTTAATATCTTTTTTTTATCTTTTTAACATATTTAATCTGTCTTTGCATTTTTAATATATACTCTTAAAACTATTTGATTTCATATTTGTCCCTTTAAATTGACCCCATTAAAAGTTAGATTGACCCCATTAAAATTGCCCTTTGTGCAAAAAACCTTGCTATTGCTACTCCTCCAAAACCATTCATCGTAGACAAATGAAACCTTCACTAATGTCGGCGGGTTTGACTGGTCAGCAGGGGATGCTCACTCCTCCATGATATCTGATCCCACTTTTGATGTTTCGGAGGTCCTTGTTTGCTCTGCTGATATTTTGTATTGTTTAATTGTGCTATTTTGTATTGTTTAATTGTCATTAAGGTGGAATACCACTCCAACTTTTTATTTTATAGATCTTGAGTAATCCCTTTTCATCCCCTTTGAACAATGGTTTCAGCATTAGAAGGCCATTATTAGCTCTTGATAATTCTATATAATTTTTTTTTTTTGGTATTTTTTAAAAGAAAATGAAAAAAAGAATTATTTACATCCAAATAAGTTTTTTTTTTTTAATTGAAAGTTTGATGTAAATAAATGAATCATATAAATAACTTATATAATATGTAAAGAAAGGCTGGTTAGACTTATTAATTTTTTTTATAAAGAATTATTTATGAAAATTAAAGACATTATTTGTGAATATTTTTTAAACATATGGTTAAAACACCATAAAACTAGTCAAAACTAAGGAGAACAAGTATGTCAATCATATTTTAAAAAGAAATTGAAACAAAATTGAGAAATTTTAAAGAAAATATATTTTTTTAATATTTGCACCTTTCTCGATCAAAATTAAATTGATCGCGGTCAAAATTAACACAAAATGAGTGATATACTAATTTATTGCCTTTTGATGAAATTACAATGAAATATATTTTATTGTCAAGTTCAAAAATGTTTAACCCTTATTACACCCAATCGGACTAGTGTTCTAGGGGAAATTTTATTTATTTCCAATAATTGTACAAGTATTGTTGGGATCGGTCTAATTTTGATCGGGATTGGCCAAAATTAAAAAAAAAATAATAATTTCTCTAAAATTTGGCTATTTCGTTTCAATTCCTTTTATAAATATGATTAAAGAACATGTTCTCCCCAGTTGTGACTGGATTTAAGAAACAAGTTTAAAAAATATTCACAAATTATGTGTTTTATTTTCATTGATACTTTTTTATTTAAATTTTTAAAGTATGTATAGGGTCTTTCTTTATATATTTTATTAGGTTTTCATATGTGTGCCTTCATTTACATCAAAATTTTTACAAGAAAGCTTCTTATTTTTATGCAAATAATTTTTTTCATTTTCTTTGAAAAAAATACAATATATATATATATATATATATATATATATATATATATATATATATATATATATATATATATATATATATATATATATATATATATATATATATATATATATATATATATATATATATATATATATATATATATATATATATATATATATATATATATATATATATATATATATATATATATATATATATAATAATTAAGAGCTAATGCCGGTCTTCAATTCTGAAACCATTGTTTAAAAAGGTTGACTCAGAGATCTTTGAAATAAAAAGTTGATGTGGCATCTCTCCTTAAATACATTATTTGCAAAACATATGAGTTCCAATTTTTCATGTAATGCATGTAATGTACGAGGGGTTATCAAAAAGTTCGTGGACTAGCGCCATAAAATTAAAACCGCTTTAGGTACATAAATTGATTTTTAAAATATCTCGTTATCATCATCTTTTCTTTCTATAGAATAAATCACAAATCATAGATTTTATTTTTTAATAAATAAGTAATGTTTTTGTAAGCAATGGTATGTCCATGCTGCGCAACCTCGAAAACGACGTTTCTTTCGACCTAAGTGTAACTAAGAAGAACTATTGTGATATGAACATTTGACATCCAAATATCCCCGTAAATTCAGGTATGACTGTGTTGGGACTGCTGTTCCATAAAATATTAAATCTTTGCCTCATTCTGGAAGTTCTATTAAATTTTATCGTATATTTACATGGAGTATCCAAACAAATATTGCCTTGAAAATGACGTCAAAAGGGGGATGGGTTTCCTTTTCCAACAATCTATAAAGTTTTGTACTGGTATACACCTAGGAAATGTTTAAACTGGCTACGAAGAAGTAATATGCATCCAGATAACTTTGTTTTAATGCTAAAATAGATTCAGAGAGAAAATAAATGCACAGTTAATGTCGATTTGTATTCAAATTGTGAAAATTCACTCACGTCAGAAAATGACGTTGATCATGTGTTGTAGATATTGAACTCAAAAAAGCAAAATATGCTTGCACAATCAAGCGAGGATCTCTGCCATTGTATGAATCTTATTTACAAAAGTATATGCATTGAAAGCCGCTGTTCATGACATTGTAAAGCCATATAAACAAGACGGATTGAAGTCTTTCCTCAGCTCCAGGGAATCTCATCAAAATAAGTATATGTGGTAGAAAAAGCAGACATTGAAAAACAATGACGTTGTCGGACGTCATAAAACTAAACGGCGACGGCACCGGTTGATTATAATATGTCGTTTTTATTTTATAATAATTTGGAAAATAATGAAGGTATCAAGCTAAAATTGTCAACATCTCTTTATTTATTTTTTTTTTTTGATGTTTTATGTTCCTAAAAAATTTTGTAAGCTCAGACAACATAGTACTAATTTCATAGCCTCACTCTACGAACTTTTTGATAACCCCTCGTAATTCCCCTTTTCTTATCAGATTTTTGTTTTTCTTTGAATTCACAATGCTTCATGTTTTTCTCATCGTCCGTGCTGAAGACTATCTTCATCGTTGAACTGGCGCCTCTATGGTCAGAAATCAGAAAGAATAGAATGATAAAAAAATCCAATAAATATCTCTTTTTGTTTCTTGCGTTTTCCTCAAACTGTACCAAGTTTTTTATTTGCAATGGAAGATAACAATGTAGATCTTATGCATGCGTGCCTTTTAGGTTATTTTTCTTGATCTGATTGGTTAGAGAACGATTTAAATCACCCAGGTTCATAAAAATGTAGGTCACCTTTTGTCAACAAGGAATTTGGTTGTAAAATTATTTACTCATGTGTGAAACGTAAAGACCCAGATTCTATGTTATTAATAATTTGGGAAATAATGAAGGTATCAAGCTAAAATTTTCAACATCTCTTTATTTTTTTTTTTGTTGTTTTATGTTCCTTAAAAATTTTGTAAGCTCAGACAACATAGTACTAATTTTTTTTGGCCTTACTCTACGAACTTTTTGATAACCCCTCGTAATTCCCCTTTTCTAATCAGATTTTTGTTTTTCTTTGAATTCACAATGCTTCATGTTTTTTTTCATCGTCCGTGCTGAAGACTATCTACATCGTTGAACTGGCGCCTCTATGGTCAGAAATCAGAAAGAATAGAATGATAAAAAATCAAATAAATATCTCTTTTTGTTTCTTGCGTTTTCCTTACACTGTACCAAGTTTTTTTTTATTTGCAATGGAAGATAACAACGTAGATCTTATGCATGCGTGCCTTTTAGGTTATTTTTCTTGATCTGATTGGTTAGAGAAACGATTTAAATCACCCAGGTTCACAAAAATGTAGGTCACCTTTTTTCAATTTGGTTGTAAAATTATCTACTCATGTGTGAAACGTAAGGACCCAGATTGTATGTTATAAGGTTAAAAAAAGCTCCAAAAAAATAGAAAGCAAAACGTAAACAAACAAAGCTTTTCAAGTTGTTGCTAACTTCAGTACATGTAATCTAAAATAAATCATTAATTAGATAATTAACTTAATATACGTCTCGATAAATGCATGTTACGGGAAAAAAATTGACCCATTATACTTGAAAACGCAATTGTGAAGTAAATGTGCCTTACTCACGAGATCTTCAGTTCCTTATAGTTTTTGTCATTAAAATTGTTTTAATTGATTTCTGATTTTTTTTTTTTTTTGGATTTTCTAATGACTGCAATCTTCTTATCATAATATAAACCATGTAAAAGAGCGTATTTGCTATTTCTTAGAGTTTACATGGTATGCATATATGCTAATTTTTTAAAGAAAATCATACGTGCTTATAGCCTATTAGAATTTACTGTCATCTATTGTCATAAGATGGATGGTCATTGAATTTTTCATGAAAACCTCTATTTTTTTTCAAATGAAATGTATATTTTTACATTTTTTCTAAATGGAGGGAAAATATGACCCATACTAGAAGTGTAAAACCAGCAACCACTTGAAACATTGCATAAGTATTTCTTACAATCACACCTCACTTGACATCCATTTCCGTAATAAGGATATGGATATGATTAACTACAGTTCACTCTTCTGTACCCTGGTGAACATCCTGTAAATATGTTTGCAAACTTTGAAAAAAAAGTTTGTTCAAATTCTTAATTCATATGCAGTAAAATGAATTCAAAGTAATTCTGAAACCTTCTGAAGCTAAAAGAAATATTAATGGCATGATCAAGAATGATATTTTCGATTTTTTTTCTTGAATCTTCCTTTTTGGCTGGAGAAATGTAACTAAATTTACATGTATACAATAAGTTAAAAAAAATTCTTATTAACTATGAACTTATTAATGATATATTGAATATCATGATTCGTTTCCGTAATCGAAAATGATATAAAACATATGTGCTTATTTTAAGGTATTTTCCTACAGACGAATGATGTATAAGCTCATACTACACGTATCAATTCGAATACCCAAAAATATAACTATTCATAAACTTTAAATATGGGTTAGATAAATCAAACATTACATTAACTTTTCATTAATACGAAACATCAAATTATACATGGATGTAACTATAGACAGATATCTTTCTATATTAAATATTTATAAGAATCCATTTTTATATTTAGTAGATTTACTTTCGCATCGCTGACTTTCTGTATTTTACTTGTAATCTGCACAGCAATTTCTAAAGCCTCTACAAAAATATTCTATTTTAAGTGATTATTCTGAAACAGCTTTCGTATGATAGTTAATTTTTTAAAAGTGTTTTATTTAAAATGGGAATTCGTTACTGAGACCAACTAGTGACCCCAGTCCTCCCCCCCCCACACACACACACCCTTACACACTTTAGGCTAGTAAATGTCACATTTCCTGAAGAAAACTCTGGTATTTCTTTTGCATAGAAAGCTTCCATTTGGTCGTTTAACAGATTATGTTTAAGAATTAATGTATACATAGCTGAACATTGGAAAACAATCAGAACTTAAAAGGATTGTATTGACCGAAAAAAAAAACAGCAATAATCGTTTTATTATATCACTCTCTGATAAAATGATACAGCTCATTACTTGTTTGGATTTAATTAAAGTCCTAGCCAAATACAAGACAGAAGCAAAATTAAAATGTAAATAAACTT
>PRKT01000873.1:165783-193060 GCA_003671525.1 Saccostrea glomerata | reverse complement strand
CCCCCCCCCCCCCCCCCCGGTTGCTACGTGCCTGAGGTATAAAATATTCCTTTGCTGAAAACCCTGCCCTACTTTAATTGATACCTGGTATATTAATTCCCTGGGTTTTCCTCAATAAAGACACTATTACATTTCTATGGCTTGTTATCATAGCATGAGAGAAATATGTACAATTCCCTCAAGTCATTGTTTTCAAAATATTACTTTTTTTATCAGGTATGGCCTCCCATATATATACTTTAAAAAATAAATTGTATGCATATAAGAGAAATTTAATATTGAAAGTGCTCATTTACAAATACCTCCAAACACGTGTTCTGTTTTTACAAATCTAAGTGGATATGCTTACAAAAGTGTACAATAATCTTTTAGAAAGATATAACCTATATTAATTATTAGTACTTACTGTATCTAAATTTTAGCCACCATTGTTATATAGATTTACACTTGAATGCGGAAGGTCAACGTCAATCGTAGTGACAATCATGTGCACGCTCCTTAAAAAAAAAAATGGAAAAAATCGGAAAATCCGGCTATATTGAAAGCATGTGATATCTCTACAATCCACTAAACGAGAATTATAATTTGTACACTGCTTTGTCTATATTTTGAAACGAAAAATATGTAATTTGAACTCTTTTCTAGTTAATTTTACACATGTATATTACATTTATGACTTATTGATAATTGACGTGTTCAGTATTTCATACACTTAAGAAGACAAATGTAGAAATGTCAAGAATTGTTTACATGACTTCTTTTGCAAAAAATAAAATTTTGTAATTATGAAATAAAGATTACTCTCTTTCATGCCACTCTATGATTAAGAAATGCAAATTTGATTAAGCAGAGTGTTGCGGCTATTTTTTCTTTATGCTTGTTAGCTATAATGGGATCTATCATTTGATTGACCTAGTGAAGAAGGTTTTCAACTATAATGCAGGCTAACAACTACTATTATGTCTTAGATTACCATGCCTTGTCCTTTATTCATATACATAAACAAAAAAATTAAGAGAAGACGTTAATTATTATCTGTTTATGCATGATCATATTTAGTGCAGTTATACATTTAACACGCCAACATTGAACGTGTAATGATTACATTTCACGTTTACTCAAAAATATCCTCAAGATAGATGAATATTAAAATGCATAAAGTCTGCGTTTTCGTGAATGTTGCAGAATAACCTCCAAGGTTGAGAAATGTTGTTTGAAAGATAATATTTATAAAGATAATATTTATATTTCAAACAACCATATGAGACCGAGGAGGTTATTTTGAATCATTCACAAGAACAAGGACTTTATTTATGTTCACTACAAATACTAGCAGCAGCTCTAAAATACGACTGATCGTTTTTCTATAGAGAAAAGAATAAGGTCGCCATGCTGCAATATCGCTGTTCCATTTAGCACTAGAGTGTAAATGTGTTTGCTTACCTGTGAATAGAATGCAGACGATTCGTGCTTTCGCTGCATTAAAATTAGCCATATATAAATTATAAATCTGTTTCTAGCTATATATATAGATATTTTTGAATACACAATAACATAATCAGTTTCCTATTTTACCACTTTATCACTAAAATCACGGAGTTTGAATATGGCGTAGGGAGGTTCGTGAAACAGCCCTGGTTGGCTTTAGAAACCTACATTGATAAGCTACTTTCTGCAATATACAGTGTTAAATTGCAAAAGAAGACACATTAATGTGGTCTTATTATGTATTTCATTTTTAAGTCAAATGTAAATTTCAATTGTACGGATTTGATACGTGTTTCTGATCAATCTGATAATTTTTTGATGACTTTCGTGATTTATTTGAATTGCCCTGTAGATATACCAATTGATTGATCAACACTTGATTTTCCATTTGAAGCATTGAAATAAAATAAAGACTTAGTGCTTTATAAACCTATTAAACATTTTCTCCTAAAAGTCCAAGTCATGGAGAACTGGCTTTATGAAATTGCAGTGTTCTTGAATTTTAGCTCTCTCTGATCTAAAAAATAGAACATGCTTTTTAATTCTCAGAAACGGTTCTATCATTTACTAGTTGCATATTTTACATCAGAGGCTGCACTCTATATTAAATATCAAAAAAATCTTTAAAAGTTGGCCGTTTTTGTAGACTTTTTTAGAATATGAGGAAATTGACGCATTTTGTGGGTCATAATGCATTGACTAGCGAAAATTACGTTATATTTGATAGATTAGGCAGTCACCGAAGATCAAAGTGATATTCAATGCAATACTAACGAAAACTAAACTATGTAGTTTCAGTTTTTCAGAAATTCACAGGGCAAAATAAGGCAAAAGTGAACCTTGTTCTTTACAAAGTTTTCTTAAAGATTTCATGTTTGAATTTGCCATATGCATGAGCTAAAAAACTTTACAACATTTGGTCTATTGCAAAATTTTCTATATTTTTTTCCCCTAATCTCTGAAAAAAGCTGTACATTCTAAAATGTAGTGGTATTCATCACTTATTTTTCCATTGTTACATAGTACTTGTTAACAAAATTAACGGGTTGCCACACCACCTCCCTGATTCAACAGGTATATGATGATTTGAAGTACGCATTTTCATAAATACCTTTCTTTGTTTTGGGTGTAAATTTCAATATAGCTTTCAAATCCTTATAATGTCAAAAAAGAATATCGCAACAATAATTAGTTTTATTTCAAAACTCCAACTTTGAATTCATTTTACAATTAAATCGCATACATATATGCTTACAATGTAAACATTTTTAAAATAATTGCCTGCAAATTGTAAGTTTCTTGATGCCTGCTTAATCGTATAATTTAGACAGATATTGTGGGGTTTTTTTTAAAACTTCTGGCCGCTTATTGCATAAATTACAACAAACCACTTAACATTTTACAATGATACTCTAAATTGACTTTTCGAAAAAGTTTGAATTGATATGTGATAGAATAAATACATTTTAGATGCACTACTTTTAAACAGTTTTTAAAAAATTTTACAAATTCATGAAATTAATATTAAGGGAGCGACTGTTACCATTGTGCAGTATTTCGCGCATCTTAAAACATTTTTGTTATGTAGTCCTTTGTGTTTTTAGTTCATTATATAGCATAAAAGATTTGGAGATCAAAAACCTGTACACTATACATTAACATGATTATGTTCACAAAACTCTCAATTCTTAACTTAATTGACAACATTTTGTCAACTTAATGTACAATTACAGGTAACTTAATGTACATGTTTTAGATATCCAAATCTATTTAGTTAAAAACAAACCATAAAATTCCAAATATTTTCTGAGCTTAATTAGTAATGAAAATAAGCAAATACTATTCTAATTTAATACACGATTATGCATAAATATCAAACATTTATTTTTGAAATGATCAACAGTAACATCTTTTGAAATGAAATAAAAAATCAAATGCAAAAAAGACACGTGTGTAATATCCTGATTCTTTATAATTTTAGAACATCTACATCCAGAAGTTTCTTTTTTAATAAACACACGTCTTATCCTAACCCTAACCAAAATTATTTTGTTAAAACACATTCTGATTACACACACAATTACTCTGAAGTTGACGTAAAAAAGATGCTTGAGTTTCTTGACAATATCTATGCGGTTTTTGGGGACCAGGTATTCCGACAATCTATTGGAATTCCCAAGGGTACCAATTGCGCTGCGTTATTAGCGGACCTATTTTTACATTCATGTGAAGCAAAATTTGTGCAAAATTTTATGCGTGAAAAGAAGAAAACACTTGTTGTGGCCTTCAACTCGACATTTAGATATATCAACGAAATATTGAATTAACAATGGCAATTTCCATTCCTACATCGATACGATTTATCCTGGTGAGCTTTTATAGATAAAAGATATGACAGAGTCTGACACATTTGTTTCATACTTGATTATTTTACTTGAAAACAACCTTAATGGTTATCTAACAACCAAGCTATATGGTAAACGTGACGACTTTTACTTTTCTATCGTCAACTTCCCCTACTTATGTAGCAATATACCTCCATCACCTGCATACGGAATGTATGTATCTCAGTTTATTCAATACGCAAGGGCTTGCTTTACGTATGACCAATTTCTACAACGAGATAAATTATTGACAAGCAAGTTGATGAAACAAGAATTAAGCTGTCTCGTTTAAAGTCATCATTTCGTAAGTTCTATGGTCGATACAATGACCTTGTCAACAAATACAATTTATCATTGAGTCAAATGTTGACTGACATTTTTCATACTAATTGTTAGTCCATTATTTATACACCGAATTGTTGACGGATTTTTGCGTTATTTCACGATCATGACAATGAGCACACGGCGGGTGTAGCGGTCACCAGGGGATGCTCACTCCTCCATGGCACCTGATCCCGCCTCTGATGTTTGCTCTGCTCCTATTTTTTTTTATTGTTTTATGGACTTTGAGATTGAATACTGTTCGTTATCTCCATATCCTCCTCTTCACAACGGTTGTAAATGAATGCTGGATGTGGTAGATCTACTAGTATGTCATGAATTATTTAAAATACATAAAAACGTATCCAACAGCAATTTAAATGGTGTATTTTCCGATGAAATGATAATCTAGATGCACTGCAAAATCATTTTTGGGAAGGGATTACAAATTTTCATCTTTTTAATACACTTGCCATCATCTGAATCTCCCATATTTTCATGTTTCATATATTTCCATATTTCTTTATTTCATTTACTTTCTGCTGTCATTTACTTTCTGTTGTTATTCATTGTTGGCTCAATCGTAGGATCAAACTGTAATAGATTTGTGACCCATCTTTCTGTTATCAGCTGTTCCTTAATCTTAGCTTTAACAAGTTGGTCGCCGCTGTTGCTCTCAATGAATGTTTTGTATAGTGTCCCTTTCAATCCTTATTTTCTCAAAGACTTGCAATATTTTTTGTCAAAACTTGAATACCAACTTCAGAATTTGTATACCTACAGGCTTCTGCTTGTGTCTTACTATTTAGATTATTTACCATCCTTTGGCCTGTATTTTGGAGAAGTATGTATTACTTTTTTCATCCTCTGAGGACGTCTTCACTCATGAAGCCTTACATGGGGAGTGGTCAGAAATCAAGTGAACTTTCATTTAAATCTAAATTTACCTGGCACTGTTCATTAAATTACACAATACAGCTATTGTTTTCATCCCTCACTATCTGGATAATCAAGTGTGTTACGTACTCATAGCAAATACATAACCATCACCTTGGACAGTATATTAAGTTAACAAAAGAGAAAAAGTTTTAAGTAGGATGAAGTCCTCAGAACAGTTCTCTCTCAAACAGAATGGTCAGTTTTCGGACTTTATCCTTTACATAGTAAAATGATGCATATTTATTTAATTGATACATCTAAACAAAATTAAGAAATTATACGTGTTAATGAAATTTTATTACAATTAAGTACATGTAGCTGATTTTTAAAACGATTTCATAACTGAAAGGTAGATTGACGTCGTAATCGTGTATTTTTGACGTTAGATAACATGACGGTATAAAAGAAGTATAATAAGAAATGTTATTAAAGAAAAAGTAATAAATATATGCTCTTGAAATTTAAAACATAGAAATTTGATTATTTCTCTTTCATATTTATGATGTTTTGTATAAATCCAGATCCTATGTCATATTTTGTAGTACTCTATAAAAACAAGGAAATTAGTTATTTTTTGGCATTTTGACATACTTTCTATGAAAACAAGACGGTAGAATTTAGTTTTTCTTACATATAATGTACAATATACAGATTATAGTACATCATATATAGTTTGAGCAAAAAGCCTATTGTATTATTTATATAATTTGCTTTAACTGAAATGACACAATTTGGCACTTTTACATATAATCCTATAGTAAATGTACCTGTATTTTGAGACGGACCTTTAAAAATAAAATGGCATGTACGCTGAAGTTAATGTAAGTTATATATGGTATATGAATGAAGAGTTTTGCTTTTGTAGTGTAAATAATTTCTAAAATAAGTACAAATCATTCTACTTTTTTCCTTCAACAAATCGATAAGTCTCGACTAGCTATATTCTTTCTATTTCAATCCTCGGTGAAAATTCAGAGCCAAATCATTTGGAGGAACAGGAAACCAATGAGAGAACTGTATATGCAAGCCCTATGATAAGTATCTGGTCTGAATTTGATCTACAGATTTTACATTTCATTCATTTCATACAGTTTTTAATATAATTTATAAGAAAAGAGAGGTATGTTTAATCGAATTAAAAACTCACTTTGATTTGTATACATATATGAAATTATAGTGCTTAAAGTACTACTTATCCAAGCTTTATGTGCAATTATCTTATTATTAGAATATCAAATATAATATCATTGTCCTTTATAAAACCACATATCTTGAAACTGCCACAAAAATGAACCAGTTGGTTAGTAAAAGAATACTAGTATTCAGTATCTTAAATGACAAAAAACGGTCCCTTAGAAGTTTGCATCCAGATAAAGTGCGGTAGACGTTCCTGATTTTCTATGACTCAATCTAGCCTCGATTTGAGTGTGACTGAAGGATAACTGAACACGGTTTTTACTCCCGACATTAATATCTGGACTACTTATCTTAAGTTCTCCAATCTTAAAACAACCTTCATCTGTTACATATTTTGGGTCAGGCTTCTCGGAAGCATACAGCTGTATCTTTGACTCGGTTTGATGTGAAACACGATAAAATTTATCCGTTTGATATTCCCCAACAGTGATCAATTCACCGACTTCCACGTGCTTACTAAAGAGGTCTTGACAGAAAACCTTACCATTTTCTTCTTTTTTTCTTTTCGGATCATGTTCTCCATCTTTAAAGGGCTTTTTACATTTCTCCCCATATGTAAATCTGCTTCGTCTTTGCTTGATCAACCAAGGATCATGACCGAATATTACTGCTCCTTTAAGTACAGCCCATTCTGTCTCCTCGGGAACAATCAAACGTTTGTTTGGAAATTCTCTTCGAATCGCACTCACGAGAATAGAGCAATTGGCGAAACCACCAGTCATCAGCAATGTGTCAATTTCCTGTCCTGCACTACTTTTAAACTTGCTTCTTATAAGATCACATATTGATTTTATTGGTTGTTCAAAAAACTAACAGCTTGTTTCATAATCGAATTTTAATTTACCATAGCAAAATGTAAACTGCATTGTTCTTCCATTTTCCCGTGTAACACTTTTCAAAGAGGAAAGATCTGCACCGTCATTGTTCTTCTTGTATAGGTCCAGGATAACGGATGGAATGACTATGGTCATATTCCTTTTCTGTGTGTTCAAGCATCGCTTTGCTGTTTCAATATTTCTTTCAAGATCTAAAATGTCTATGTGATGGTCTCGCCTCAGTTCTGACATTGTCTGATTTCCAAGAACATCTTCAAAGAAGTCCATTATACATTCATTTACTTTGATTCCTCCCCAATCACTACCCGTTGATTGGAAAATTTCTTTCACTCCATCTCCCAAAACCTCGTGAGTTGCAATGTCAATTGTGCCTCCTGAGAACATATATAAAAGGTTTCTTTCTGATATGATGAACATTTGATAATCTTCCTTGATAACGTTTTTTTTTTTATTGATTGATTAATTGAATGTTCGTTGTTTAAAATCATCTCAAAATTCTTCAGTATATATTTATTTTGTTTACATTAATACAAACCTCCAGCGTCCACAAGCATATAACGAGATCCAGGTGAAAAGGTTCTGAAATTGTCTCCAACTTCTCCAAGCTTCTTTTCCCCTGATGGTAAATATTTTACACATATGGCTGCCGCTTCAGATTCAAGTGCTATCGTGAGTAGTTCTGATTCTATACCTGCCTGAAAGGAATTGGCAGTATTTAAAGACCCCTTTTTACGGTTACCTGAGGTGATGGAGTGGTCAAAGTAACAGTGATGTTATTTATCTGGAGACCCCCAATACTCAAGATGTCAAAAATCTATTTACTCGTTGAATTACACAGGAAGTCTTTATTTTGATAATCAGGGTAAATTACGTGTTTTAGCTCACCTGAGCCGAAGGCTCAAGTGAGCTTTTCTGATCAAAATTTGTCCGTTGTCTGTCGTCGTCGTCGTCGTAAACATTTCACATTTTCATTTTCTTTTCAAGAACCATTGGGCAATTTCAACCAAACTTGCCACAAAGTATCCTTAGGTGAAGGGAATTCAAAGGATGACTGCACTTAAGGAAACTTAGATATTGCTACATAATTAATTTTTAAAATGGGCATTTTTCTTTTGACGGTAGAAATGGCCAATGTCTTAACTGCAACTTTATGTAATTACGTGAATTAAAAGTTCGTATTAACGAAGTTCGAAGTCGTTTTTATAGGGAGGGGTCGTCGCATATCCAGGAATCTCCATAGGATAATGAGTACGCCCACCTTTTTACAGGCTTAATACATAGTCAGCGCATATTTGTCTATGATAATAAAGAGAGAAAGTCTATTGTTCTCCTTTTCATGGTAGTTGTATATTTATATATATTACCTCATATTAAAAGGAGATCAATAGACAAACTTGCGCTCATGGTTAAAAAGAGAAAAAAAAACTTTCTTCATGTGTTCACTTTCTCCATTGTAAACAGGCTATTTTGACCACGTTGTTAGCTGTTGAATATTATGATTAATCATGTGATTTCTTTACCCAGGTAACTCTGTGAATACTAAACTTCCATCACGTGACGTGTAAGGAAACACGCATTCTGCTTGACAATATTGATTGTCCATATCTGTTTCAATCCGTTCCCATCGAGCTACCGGTTATTTTTTTCTCTTAGATATCTATAAGAGTACACTGTATTCTTATATTTATCTCAAAAGCGTCTCATTTTACTATATTAATATAATTTTGATTATATTTGGTTGGTTTTCTTGATTAGTCTACAAGAAAAAAAAGAGATTTGTTTTTTATGGTTTGAACCATTGCTGAAAATGAACATCCAAAACAAGATCCAGTAAATAAAAAATAGATCATACCATCCTCAACACGCTAATCTATGGGGGAAAATAATTTTAAAAAAAAAAAAGACATATGAAATTGTGATTTTTTTTTCCTTCTTTCTTTTTTTTAATAAAAACGGGAAAATAAAAATAACACTTTATTAAGAAAAATTATGGTAGTCTTATTGTTGTTAGCGGGTCTCGATCCCGGACCTCAGTATTATTGCTTCGGTGCATTACCGACTGAGCTAGTCGGTACTTATATTCGAATACGCGAATTGTTGACATAAACCATTTCTGACCGATTATCACTGGCTACATCTACCGGTCAATGTTATATTAGTAGGCCTTTCACAAATTTTTCAAGTTGCACATATGGTAAAAAACATTGTATAGATAGATTGATAGAAACATGAAATTATCAAAAAAGATAATAACTTATGCATACATTCAATCACGTCATTAAAAAGTTTAATTATTTATAATTGACTTTTCTGATGTTGTGTTTTAAGGATAGGTAACTCTGGTGTGAAAAATGACCAACTTAGTGCCGATTTATGAGTTATCTTTTGTAGGAATGACATATATAGGCTGCTTTGAATTGGTATTGTTATGTACACAAAAGGGTTCCTTACATTGTTTTGTACACAACAGTTGTTGACCATGAGAAAGAGAATGCTTCACTCTATCTGAAATAACAGGGTCAAATGAATGGGGAACAGACTATATTCAATATTTTTAACTCTCTTTGACGATTATTATGAAGAGGAAAATTTAATGTCTTTTGTGTGCGCGCTTTTTCAATTCCTATATATATATATATATATATATATATATATATATATATTTACAAGTAAATACAGCAATTGATCATCTTACTTGTGTTTCTAAGCACGAAGGGGAACGACCGAGTATAAAAATTTTATTAGATTAGAACTAAGAAGGAGGGTAGATTTCACTTTTTATTTTAATTAAAACTTTTAATTATATGTAGTGAAATGGTGTCCGCAACTATACAGTAAATAAGTTTAACATTGGTGCCAAATTTTAAAACCACTGGATTCTACTCAGAGCAAAGAAACACTTGGGAAATGCTAAAAACTGCCTTGTGTGAAAACAGTTAGATACCCTACATGTTTCTACATGCTCTACATGTTTCAGCGGTGAGTTATCGTTCATAAAACCGACCCCTAGTGGCAGTTGAAAGGCCTATTATTAGTTATATATGTTTTGTTTGAAAACTAAAAAAATAATTGTGACATACAAATGGAGAGAGAGAGAGAAAGAGAGAGAGAGAGAGTGAGAGAGAGAAAGTGCAGCGAATATAAATACAGTAACTATTCTAATTTTAGACCACTCATTACAATATTAGCTCCATCTCTAAAGCATATTTATAAATCTTATCTTCAATCAAGGGCAGATAAGTCTAAATTCCTGATATTTGCAGAGGTGGGGTAAGAAAACAACGAATTATCTTATTGCAACGCTGTTTATAACCATTATGACATTGCATTTCATTCGGAAATAGACCAAACTCAATAACAAATGACTTAACGCAAAAATAAGCAAAAAATAAATGTAACAACAGTGATTGAAAAAGATCCCAAAACCAGTGTAAAGTGCAGTCATCCTTTGTTCAAATGAAGGGCCAATCCCTCTTCCAAGGGTAGATAATTATGAAATAGTGAAAAATTAATGAGATATTTTTTTTATATCTGATATGTTTAAAGTCTAAAGTAAACGATATTTTAGGGATTTGATGATTATATTATAGTCCAGATATTTATTTTTTTTTTCTAACTGTAAGTTGGCGATCTTTCAAATCAAATTGCTTAATAAAGGACACATCTCTCTTCAAGTTTGCTTTCACGGGGCAACAGAACAAACATCATTTTAAACATCTCCCTTCCTTCACTTAAACGATCAATCCAATTAATGACAAAACTTATGGCAAGTCTTTTGTCTTCATAAACCGTGTACAAATTATTATTAACTTCTATCAAGGAATTTCTACGATATACGTTTAACTTTACATCCGTTTGTTTCTCGAATACGACTGAGTCAACCATTTTTTGTCACAAGTGATCTACCGTTTGACGTCATTTTCACATTTAGACGTCACAAACACAGGACAAACGTTCCATTACATATTTTATTTATAGAGCATGTGTTTGACTCTATGTGTGCCAAATTTCATTCTGATCTGAATTGCGGTTTTTTTAAATATGGAGATAGTTCGCGAACTTTTTGATCACCCTTCGTACACAGGAATGTAGTCACAATATTTATATAATAGTGTTGTGTTTTGCGTGCACTATGCCTAAATAGTAGTCAGGGTTTGACACATGGTGCATGAGCTGGAGGCGAGTGCTCTATGTGTAAAACTCTGACTACTATTTAGGCATAGTGCACGCAGAACACAACACTATCACGCCTGTTAATCGATCAATTGCACAACCAGCAGTTGTGTATAACAATCAAAAGAGATCGATTTCCGGTTGTGCAGTTGATGCGAATAATTCCAGTACACAGGTAGTAGATGGACCCGATTCAGGCAATAATTGATATTTTTATTAACATATAAAAATGTGATTCCATGAGCAATTTATTTTTCTTAAATTTTACACTCTCATAAAATGTCGTGATTGTCGATTAGCGACTATATTTATTTTGAAGCAAGGGCTGGTAGAGCGAAAACGCTGATTGAAAATAGTATTCGCCGACTAAAATTCGTTTTAATCTCAACAAACCTTGAAAATTCAATGTCCACCATGAGTATGGTACAAGTGCATCCTATCCACCAAAATTGGGACATCGATATGTGTATAATTTGACAAATATTCGAGGAAAATAACATTGCTGATGCATGCGATCATTCAGTTGTGAAAGAGATCTTGGGTTATGCATGAGATGAAGGACAAAAAGTTTCAAACTTGAATAAAATGAAATATTATATAATTATAACGTAGTCTTGCAAAATTTAAAAAAATAAAATTATAGGATTTTCTTGCAAATACGTTGAAATTGTGAGAAAAAAGAGATATAAGATAAGTAAACTGTTGAAGTAGATTTGTTAGGGGAGGGGTTAAAGTTTCAGTAACAAACAATATAATTACATTAAAAAATTTATGTGTGTATTATTTAGATCATAAATCTTGAGTGAATTGTATTGCATCCTTAATATGACTATTCCGTATGCAAAAAAAAAAAAGAAAGAAAGAAAAAAATTAAAGAATAAAAAGAGATAAAATAAAATAAAAAAACAGCATATAAATGAACTTCTTTCAGTACGAAATTGTTCGACTCAAACATACCTTACCTTTATTTGACGGTACTGCAACAAAAGTGGAGGGAAAGACAGAATTTTTCATACTTTCATTTCATATATATTTTATAGAAAAAAGTGCTGTCTGTGAAAAAAATAAGAGGCAGGCTCTCGATGATATGTGTTTGCTATGAAGTAAGTATTTCCTGGTGTTTTGAAGCTGGGTATCCCGAATTTTGTTATCGAGATGGAAAGGATCAAGTTGACAACACCACATCACAGGTGCTTGTGGACAGGACCCCCCCCCAATAATGCTAACCATTCCCCCCCCCCCCCCCCCCCCCGATATTCAACACCCGGACTTGTTGGACACTTTTTTTTCTTACAAATTATATTTATTACATTTATTCATCATGTATACCATAGGAGGAAAAAATCGTCAAAACCCCCAATTAAAAATCGTTCGATAAAAAATACCCCTACTAAACATTCCAAATAAAATTTATGCAAAGCGTCAAATCGGCCGCAAAGTTTATAATTTCAAAAATTAATAGTACTTTCTTAATTTCAAAAGCATCAATGCATGGGAAGCACAAAATATTGAAAGCTGAAATAGATCATTTTCATTTCAGACCGTCTTCAAAGCAAAAATGAATAAAATGTTTTTTTTAATTAAATAGAAATTTTAGTGCATTTGTTCATCAAATGGAGTCATCAATGAATCAATAAAAAAGTCAATGATGAATGATAAGAATTTATGAATGAAGATATAGACCTCTCAAGATGAACCACATGCTGAAACCCTGGATCTTCGTCACGTGAAAATACCCATGGTTTCTGCAGTATGTTAATCAAGGCGCGTAGTATGATGAAAAAATGTAAGAAAAATTTTTTTGTTGTCACATCTGTAGCACATTTAAAATAATTTTTACTACAGTGTTGTTGAGAAACTTTTTCAATCTATATTCACCTTGCAACTTGGAAAATCACGACGATTTCCTTTCATATCTTGAACTCTCCCTGGTTGGGGAGTACGTACCTATTGTAAACTCTTCCTATTTAACCATATATTACTAATTACCCAATTAGAAATGACAATGAAATTGAAACAACAACAATAAATGCTCAGTTTAAAGCACGTTTTTAAAATAAAGATATAGTTTAAAGAAATAATGAAAAATAACGTCTCATTTCCCTATATATGTGATCGGTCGCTGCTGCTGAAAAAGTCAAAATGTGCTTGCAAAAATGACTGAAAATCATTGGCGGATCTAGAAGGTGGTTCCTGGGGTTGGAACCCCCCCCCTTGATTTTTGCAGAGAGAGAGAGAGAAGAGAGAGAGAGAGAGAGAGAGTTATGTAACATGGATATTTTATTACGCTCAATACTTTGAAAAAAATAATACTTCGAATGAAATAAATATTTTTAATAAAATAAATAATTAGAATAAAAAAAAAATATTGTTGTTCAATCTCTGTTCTTTCTGATCGCTATCAATAGAGTTCCCTCGTTCAATATGCTTTCTTTCGAGTACCGTTACAATCCCAGCCCTGGGTGCGTCTACCAACACGTCCTATGCAAGGTTTCACTTTGAAACCAGTGGAAGATCCCAGCGAATTATAGCTACATGTATATCTACTGCTTGCTTGTTTGTGTTTATGATTTATTTGTTTGTTTGTTTGTTTGATTTTGGCTTGTCAAAGTCCCCCATAGAACTGTTGAAAACTCAAAGTTGCCAGGTTTGAAGTGTCTACATGCATGAGTGTAGGAAAACTGGAACCCCCCTTTTTTTCAAAAATAGCTGGATCTGCCCCTGCAACGTCTTCAAATTATAGCCAATATTTAAAATTTAATAATTACCAAAAATAAAATAGTATAAGAGGTGAAATATGAAGATTGTATAATACTTTCGTAACTTTTTATCCTTTATCTCATGCATAACCCGTGATCTCTTTCACAACTGAATGATCGCATGCATCATGCAGCAATATTATTTTCCTCGAATATTTGTCAAATTATACACATATCGATGTCTCAATTATGGTGGATAGGATGCACTTGTACCATACTCATGGTGGACATTGAATTTTCAAGGTTTGTTGAGATTAAAACAAATTTTAGTCGGCGAATACTATTTTCAATCAGCGTTTTCGCTCTACCAGCCCTTGCTTCAAAATTAATATAGTCGCTAATCGACAATCACGACATTTTATGAGAGTGTAAAATTTAAGAAAAATAAATTGCTCATGGAATCACATTCTTATATGTTAATAAAAATATCAATTATTGCCTGAATCGGGTCCATTTACTACCTGTGTACTGGAATTATTCGCATTTAATGCACAACCGGAAATCGATCTCTTTTGATTGTTATACACAACTGCTGGTTGTGCAATTGATCGATTAGCAGGCGTGACTATTGTTATCATTACATTCGTCTACTCTATTATGATGTCACTTTGTGTAACATAAACGTCATAATCCTTCTCTTTAATATTGAATGCTCCATGCCTTAGGTACATTGTACAGATAGTTTTAGAGCATATTAGTTGAGCGAAGCAGGGAAAATTGCAAGAAAACATTTTAGAAGTATTATTTTGCTTATTTTTCATCTTAAGTTTAAAATATTTGAAACTAAGTTTATATATATTAGAGTACCGTGAGGTTGATAACGGCGTCTGTGGCGTAATCGGTATATAACGCGTTTACGAAAGCCTAGAAGGCTCATTCGAGATTCAAGGTTCGAAATACGAGTTTCGAAATTCGAGTTTCGAGATTCAAGTTCAAGATTAACCAATCAAGAGCAGGTTCAAGATTTGATTACTCCCCTTTATTATGATTTTACTATCAAGAAATAGTTTAATATATTTATAACAAATACGTCATTTAATTAAATTACAATGCAAGAAAGAGTGTTATATATATTAGAAGGAAATTTAAATAATCATTGGATTTTTTATCAGCAAGATATACTTCAATTTATATTATGGCTTCTTAAATATTACATAGAACACATATATCAGGAATATATATGTTTTTGCATTGTCTAGTTTGTGTACGGGGTTGATGACTTATAAAAAAGTTATAAATAAGTATCAAGTGTCTAAAGATTAACAATAACCCCGCCCCTACACATCCCACCTACCCATTTTTCCAACACACTGAAAAGTTTGAAACTTGAAAGGTGACGTAGTACTGATAAACAAAAATCGCGTTCGTATTCCTGATAGAGGAAATACATATAAATAAAGTATTTAATTACTTATCTTCATCTAAGGCTTTGATTTCTTGAATAAATTAAAAATTATATCTACAATACAGCTTGGCAATATGAATTAAAATAAATGCGGCATTTATTGTATCTTATATCAAATAGTAGATGAATCTAAATTAGATGCAGAACTACATATTTTAGTCTCTGACCATAGCGTTTAGTCTCTGACCATAGCGTTATGTCCAAAGACTAAAATATACTTGTGAAACCTTACAATGCTACTGTTCGATTCAGCAGTAAGTCCCACTGAGAATGTACCCTTTATAAATGTAATGAAATATATTACCCTTGAATAACTCTGCAGTGTAGATACGATTCATAATATTTTATATCTAATTATAATCAAATGCAATATTTTCCCTCAGCAATGATCTGATAAAAAATTAGTTGTCCTACTTGTCCCGCATGTCAACGATAAGACCATATAATATTCCATACATACGTATTTACTATTTTGTATAATTAGAAAAATAAGATTATATAATGTATTTTTCAAAATCTAATCCAAATTTATTTTTTTATTTCGTTTAAATACATAAACATTCTTTCTTGCATTATCATTTTAGTAAATGATCAATTTGTTACAAATATATTCAACGATTTCTTGATAGTAAAAACGTAACAAAGGGGAGTAATCAAGTGTTGAACCCGCTTTTGATTGGTTAGTTTGGATCTTGAATTTCGAAACTAGAATTTCGAATCTCGAACTTCGAATCTCGTATTTCGAAACTTGAATCTCGAATGAGCCTTCTGGGCTTTCGTACGCATCGGACTGACAATCTCGGTGTCGTGAGTTAGCTCCCCGGCGTCGGCCCAGTCGGGTTTTCTTCAGAAAATATATAGTTGAGTGAAGGGGGTAAAATTGCGAGAAAGTATTTTAGAAAAAAATATTTTGTTAATTTTTCTTCTTTGTTGGTAAAATATTTGAAACTAGGTTTATATATATTATATTACAAATGTAATGATAACGGCGTCTGTGGCGTAACCGGTAGCGCGTCGAACTGACAATCTCGGGGTCGTGATTTCGCTCCCCGGCGTGGGCGATGTCGGATTTTCTTCACAAATAGAAACCGTGCACTATTTCGGCATTGTATGCTTGCGCTATATAAATCCTTAGAACACTATGCGAGAATAGTAGGGTATGGGTTATATAGAGACAAACTGACAGGAAGCATAATAATTGTATATATACACACCATTACCACAGCTTTTCTGATGAAGGACTTAGCCAGTGGAGTCCAAATGCCTGGAACAGTAATTACCCATCTAATATCTTCCCCTATGGCGTCGGGAACCTGCTTGGCAATTTCATTGGTCACTTCCTGCGATAAGTAATAAATGCAGGCAGAGAATACTTTAAGGGCGGGCATTTTCTTGCCGTTGTCTGCAATCAGTTTCAAACTATCCAGTGATCTCTACAACAAAAATATTTGTTTTACAGTGATCTCTACAACAAAATTTTTGTTTTACAGTGATCTCTACAACAAAATTTTTGTTTTACAGTACAGCATTATTTTTTTCATAAACATCGTTTGACAAGAAACCTGTTTGCATGTTATCACGGGCACTGGAAGTTAATGTATATATGTATATATAGTATGTGTATGTATATAAAAAAGAAGGGTACGACACTCTTTTTGAGGCAATTTGGGGTTTGACATATTGTGGGCCTTTCTCAGAAGACTTGACGCGATTAATCGTTCACATATAACTTACTATCAATATATGTACCGTTTCGTTCCGCTCCAATGCCGTATCTTCGAAGAAAAAGATGTTTTTATACCTCCAAGTGCCTAAGAATTTCACTAGACTGTCTTACTTCCGGTTTATCCAAACTGAATAAAAAGACAAGTTCTGATTGGTCAATGTCATACACATACACAACGTAACTTTTTTTTAATATTCATTATTACTCGTAGAAATTTATTTTGAAAAGGCTAAAATATATATATACTGCAATTAACTGTTTAGCAAACGTTGAATATACCATGAAAAATAAATTGTTCTCGCTTCACGTCTATCTAGCTGTCTAAATTTTATTTTGTTATTGACCAATCAGAACTTGCCTTTTTATTCAGTTTGGATAAACCGGAAGTAAGACAGTCTAGCGAAATTCTTAGGCACTTGGAGGTATAAAAACATCTTTTTCTTCGAAGGGACGGCATTGGAGCGGAACGAAACGGTACATATATTGATAGTAAGTTATATGTGAACGATTAATCGCGTCAAGTCTTCTGAGAAAGGCCTACAATACGTCAAACCCCAATTTGCCTAAAAAGAGTGTCCTACCCTTCTTTTTTATATACATACACATACTATATATATTTACATTAACTTCCAGTGCCCGTGCATGTTATCATTCAAGCTTTGCGTAACATAACAGAAATATTTGAGGGATTTTGTCAAATATTAAATAATTGTAGAAAATATAAATGCATAGAAATTGAGAGATAAAAATAAGGGAACTTACTTGTTGTTCGTAGAGAGTCATTTTAAAATTTTTGAAGAGGTTCCAACCTTCTGCCATACCATCCAACAATAATTCGCTGTATTTGTCTTCAGCCTCGTTACCAAAACAAGCAAAATTCTCCTTCTGGTCAAAAAGGACGACTGTGGGGGTTTTATAGGAAGCAATAGCACCTGGCCAGGCCTTCAGACACACATTGGTTGGATCTTTAGTGAAAGTTTCTCTGGAGGAGAAGGCTACACCAGAAAATGTGGTTCCCAAGTCAATAGTTGCGACAAATAAATAGTTAGAACGAATTTCCATTTTTTCTACATCGATTTCTATAGTACGTAAGGCTGTAAAAAAAATCTTTAAATAATTATCTAATCAAACCCCTCTCCTAGAAAAGGTGGGACACTTATAAACAAACAGCAGCAATTCATACATGTCATAAGCATAAGAAAAAGTTCTTTCTCAACTTTCCATATGATTAGTTCTTTCTCAACTTTGCATATGTTTATCACTAAACTTCGTTAAAACTGCAACAAAATAAGTAGTACCGAAATTAAAAAAACAAACAAAATTAAAATTTTGAGCTTGAGTTCTGATCGTCATCACCATATATTTTATAAGGTATGGAAACAGCTAAAAGTTTTTATTAAACAAAAATCACTCTAACATTGCAAGAAAAAATTGTAGAAATTGCTGCAAATTGAAATTACATGGGAGAGAATTTGGGGCTCAATTCATGAAGTTAATTTGAAACAAAAGATTCAAGAATTTCAATGGAAATGTTTACATAATATCTTATATACTGAAAAAAAATTAAGCAAAATGGGTTTATAAAAAGGTAAATGTATTTATTAATGAAGGTAATACCCCTTTAGAATTATATACTTTGCATGTTTTTATACTTATGTACGCTGATGATATGGTAATTTGTGCAGAGACAGCTAATGAATTGCAGAATATGTTAAATACCCCACTTACTATTGTACAGAATGGGATCTGGAAGTTAATGTCGAAAAAACTAAAACTGTTGTATTTAGAAACGGGGGGGGGGGATTGGTAATGAAACATGGTCATTCTTGGGTTACTCTTAAATTTAACAGAAAATTCTTGGCGACCCAGAAGCAATTAGCCGCTCAGGGACGTGAAGCTATGTTTGGTCTTAAAGCATCCATCAGTGAATTATATCTAAACCACTATACAATCTTATCTCTTTTTGACACATATGTAAGCAGTATTTTGAATTATGTATGTGAAGTGTGGGGTCATCATAAGGGTCCGGATATTGAAAAAATTCATTTAGATTTTCTAAGGAATGTACTAGGAGTGAAAAAGAATACAAACACTGTGATGCTATATTTTGAAACAGGCCGTATGCCTATGTATATTTCACGTATTACTAGAATGTTTAAATACTGGTTTAAATTATTACATACAAGCAATTGTATTTTGCGGCATATGGTATGTTATATAGTGAGTGTGAGAATCCAAATTTTAGGGGCAATAATTGGGCACGTGTTATCAAAAAACAACTGTGTAATTTAGGACTTAATTATATCTGGAATGAACAGAATAACTTGGATAGTCTAATTTGTCTTCATATCATACAAGAGAGACTGAAAGATAATTTTGTACAGAATTTATTATGTGATATGAATAAAGAATCAAAATGTAGTATAGATAAACACTTGGTTAGTAACTTCTTTCTACAGTACTATTTGGTGAAGCCTTTTCCAAAAATGTTAAAGAGATATATTTCTAAAATTCGTTTGTCCTCGCACACCCTTTTAATTGAAACTGGTAGGCACAAAAATATCCAAAGGGACCAAAGATTTTGTCGAATTTGTAAATCACATAAAGATATAGAGGATGAATATCATTTTATACTCATATGTCCTAAATACGTAGACTTAAGAAAAAAAATTCATTAAGAAATATTATTGGAGTAAACCCTCTGTGTTTAAATTTATACAGCTTATTAGTGTTAATAATGTCAAAGAACTCTGTAATCTTGGAAAATATATCTTAAAAGCTTTTGAAATAAGGAACTGCCAATAATTTATATGTATGTTTTATGTAAACTTTACATGCATATTGTATTTATTACATTTGTAAATCTGTAAAGGTCAGTTATAATATCCCTGTCATACAAGGTCATTGTGACTTTTTTTTTCTTTTTTTTCCATCATATGTACAATCGTTCATTTCCTATGTAAATATTATTGTACATTTTGTTATATGCCATAGGATGTTTATCCTGAGCAATAAAATAAATTACAAAAACAATCAGCATTCGACTTATTGATAGCTTGTATTTGCTAGAATGTCATTGAATTGAATATAAAAATTGTAAAATTATGCATTTAAGGTAGTCCAATCCTCAGGTTCTGAAAATGAGACATTGACTATTTGAAAATGCTCACAAAAAATATTCTTTGAACTTTGTTTTGAAGCAATTTTGCGCTCGCGATGCTTACAAAAACATTGTTACATAGACCACCCACCTTCAAAAATTTGGATTTTTTAAAATATATGTTTTGACATTTCCTAATATTATCTGAACTAGAAAAAGGCACTTTTTTCTTTTTGGATCATGTTCATATTCACAGATACTTTTTTCTTCATTTTTAATAAAGTTGAACTTTCTTTTCAGGTAAGGAATGTCTATTTATGTTTAACTTGTTTCAAGAATTTGAAACTAAGCACGTTATAATCTGTAAAAAATATTTATTTTTCTGTTAAATAAAATACCTAGTCTGTAATTTGATAGAAATCATGTTACTGAATTCTAAAATTAACATGTTTTGAAACCACTGAGCCCTCTTATGACATTGCAGTGTAAAAACATGTTGAGTTTTTTCAAAAGTACGTACTCTCCCTTTATATATTTTACTTAATTTGGCCCAATACTTATACGGAAAAACATCTTCTTCACCTCAAATTTATTTTGTTAACAATTGTTCCAGCTGGCACAATTATGTTTACCATGTTGTTTGTTTTTACAAGATCAGCACAGTTCCATGGTACAAAGATTGTCAAAATAAAGTCTCTGTATCTAAACCTAATTATAAGAACCGCGTATTCTAGAATATAAATAAATAAAAATACTAAGCAGAATCCAACAAATTATTATTTCCTGAATGACGGTTTTCATACTACTTTTTAGGCTAATATTAACACCCCTACTAATGTTATTGTGATTTAAATTCAAGACACGTGGTTTAGGTTGATCTATTCAAAGGTTATAGGGTACACAGGTAACTTAGCCACATATGATTCTCATATGAGTATCATATGATTCTCATATGATTGGTTTCATATGAGAATCATAGAAAAAGGGCATCATATGTGAATCATATGAAGCAAATCATATGATTTACATATGATTCACATATGTGAATCATATGAAAATAACTACATATGATTTGCATATGAATGATTTAAGTGTGTTTCAAGCCATTTACATATGAGAATCATATGAAAAGGGTATCATATGTAAATCATATGAAACACTTATGTGTGTTTCAAGCCATTTACATATGAGAATCATATGAAAAGGGCATCATATGTAAATCATATGAAACACTTATTTGTGTTCTCTTTCAATATTTTTCACATTCTTGTACACATTTAAAAATCAGATATTTCTGCTTTAGATGAAAATTCACTACATTACATTACAATGATCTATCTTCATTGGTTAAATATTTTAAAATATCTTATAATGCTTACACAACTATTTTGATAAAATTATTTTCATCAAGAGAAATAACTTATTTTTCACAGTGTAGATTCTAAACAAGAAAATATACAAACAAGTCAGTAGCATTTGTCGATACATGTATTTAACACACTCTAAAATGAGTACAAATTATATGATTTCAGCAAAAGGATTAAGTAGTTAAACATGTTTACATGTACAAATGAATTACATAATCAGGTCATGTACTTGTATAAAAATACCATATGACATGAAAGTCTCCACAGCAAAATTGAAATATCAGCAATAACATTTGTCATGTATTCTCTATTGTAAATTTATGAAAAATCAAGTTATTTGATATTCCAGCATACAAATAAGAATATGAAATCTTTACAGGTCAAATTCAGACAAGATTGCGTACATCCTCCCCATTTTATAATTATTTAATATATTTGCTTTCATTTTTTTTTTGTATCTTTCATTATTTTCAGTTGTCCTCCCTCTGATCTTCCATGACCATTTTGAAAATCTCCTTGAACTGTACCAAAAATGCAAATCCACCAGTTCTCCCCTTCCTGAACAATTTCTTTGTGGCACAGAATGGTCTCTACAAAAATTTCAAAAATAAAAATAAAATAATTCTTAAATTACAAAATCAATTCTACAAGTTAAATATCAGTAACATAACATCAGCAAACAAATGCATTCCCCATTCACCGACACAGATATGATACGAGATAAAAATAATGCTATATATTTTATACTAGGTGTTTTGTGAAATCCTATGATGTAATTTGCAAGACACTGTTGGAAGATATGCAGATTTTTTTTAATTTTGACAATTGAATTGAATTTTGCAAGAAAACTACACTGTTGGAAAATAAGATATGCTTCATATTAAAATCATAAAAGCAATTTTATTTAATTATTTTGTCAATCAAATTTGGAATGTTCAAATACAATGTAGTATTATTCATGCATTAATTCAAATTGCCAAAAACTAAGAAGATTCTGACTCAAATATATTACTTTTGGACAAAAAAAATTACAGACAAGTAGATACAGGCAGAAAAACAGACTTTGTGAATTGTGATTCCCAGACATCCCAAACTTTGTTGGGAAGAATATAACACAGTCTATTAAACAGTGTGTATTTACCTCAACTTTGAAGCAAGCCTAATGGATCTTTAGATTTTTTTCGTATGCGCGGCTGACTGTATATTGAACCTGTAAAACAAATATTCACACAGTAGATATTTTCTAAGCATAACTAAAACTAGCTGCAGATCTGTAGCTCTCTGGTTGAAAAAAATCGGATAGACAAACCAGTCTCTGGTTTGTCTATCCGATTTTTTTCAACCAGAGAGCTACAGATCTGCAGCTAAACTAAAACTTAAACTATAAAAAAAGAGAGAGTACAAGTTTTTAGGTTCTCTCTATTCTTAAATATCTTACATTTTACCTGAAACTAGGTTCTCTATAGTGTTGGAATTTTTTTTTTTATAAATGTCAGTCAATGAATACATAGATTTAAATATTCAATGGATTAGCTATCTGATGTACTTTCAACACATACAAATGGATTAGCTATCTGATGTACTTTCAACACATACAAATACATGTTTGTGTACCTTGAAAGCTGCCACTGTTATATTATTAATTTTTTGCTAAAAAAATTCAATTTACCCCCTGGGGTTATTGTATATAGTTTTATAGCTTTTAAAGCTAGCAAATTCTATTCATACTTACCATATTTTATAAGTGCATTGGATTAAAATTGTTTCATATTATGTAGAATAAAATTCTACATAATTGAGTTGAAATTATTTTTGATGAAGCCATGCAAATAATGTAGAATTATAAAGGAACAAAAAGAAATTATCAAGAAATATTCTGTCACGAAGGAGTCATTACAGATGTACACTTTGATTTTTTATTGCAAGTATTTTTTTTACCTTTAATATTGTGATGATGCAATCGTCTGTCAAAATCGGCTTTTGGATCAATCGCCAGTCTTATCAGCTTTGGGCTTCTTGAAAAAGCAGCACTGTGACACTGAACTCAAGTTGTTGAACATGTTGAATGCATCTATAGGCCATAAAAACAAACAGTTGTTATTAAGTTGATGAATGAATCGACTTGATAACGATCTCAACATGCAAAAACGCCAAACTGCTATCACAGGGACTGAGGGTTTCTACTTTCATTTTCAAATCAGTACGTAACAAAAGTCAAAACAAAAAAGAAAACAAAGTAATGCCTTTAGCCTAACATGTAAATTGTAATGTTTACATCCATTCAGAAACAAACTTATCCAAAATTATACTTACAGATAACTTACGTTACGTAGGTTTACGAAATGCATTAATTTAACAATTACAAGTAATGAGAGTGCTATAGAAATAAGTTCATACGAACCTGTAACCGTAATGAAAGGATATTTAAACATATGAATTAAAGGTCTTTAAAAAATTGTTAGGAGATTACTTACTTTTTCCAACACTCAGCACTTCTGCTGCAGCAGTGACGTCAAACATGACGTACACTTTCATCCGATAGAAGTCAAAACCGGTCTGGGAAAAAATACGGATTTTTTTTTTTACTCAAGTAATAAACCAAACCCAAAAGATTTGAAATAGAGAGCAAATTTATTTATTCTTTATCAATTTTGTCCGGGATATGCAATTATTACAGAAAAAAAAATTGTGAAAGGTTTTTTTTTTTTAAGGGAAAGGAGGGGGGGGGGTGTTAAACAGAGTAGAACTTTACATAAGTAATTGCTGACAAATTCTTTTGAATTGATGTACATTTAAATTACTACTGAGATATATTATTAAAATTGCAATTTTACCTAAATATACCAATGGCAAATTAGTGAACACTGTTTCATATGAATCTCATATGACCACTGTTTCATGTGATTCTCATATGATCACTGTCAAAATATTCGTATGATTTTTACCTGAGTATAACAAGGACAAATTAGTGAATATGGTTTCATATGATTCTCATATGATCAGTTTTCATATGATTCTCATATGATCACTGCCAAAATATACATATATGATTCTCTTATGTAGGACGTTTCATATATGATATGCCACATATGATTCTCATATGATTGTTTACACATATAATTCTAATATGATCCACATATAATCCTCATATGAAAGGCAATGCATATTTGGATCATATGTGGCTAAATTGCCTATGAAGAACCGGTTTTATAAATAAAATTGGCAGTAAACATGATATTGCCATAGCCTGTTTCTTTTGAAAACATGTCCTTTAATAAATGTTTCCAGACCTTTCTGAAAGACTTCATGATTTTCAACAGAAAAAGGGTAGCTAAAGGAGAAGGTATTAAAATAACAATATATTTTATACTTTTCGGCGAAAATTAGAGCTTACTAGTAACCGATTCGCTGGTAAAAATGTGTATTACCATCTACACTAACAAAACTTTGTTTTCCTTATATGGCAAATGTTATAAATGCGCACAGAGGATCTTACCACAAGCAACTGACCAATGGTTGAATGAATAGCAACGTTTACACCAAATACACGTTTACATTTTACTTCGAACACGTAGTTCTAGTCAATCTAGGATCATGTCAATGGACTAAAAAGTAAAAAAAAATGTTCTTACGAACAAAATAAAAAGATGAAAAACTATGAAAGGTGTTACGGGCGTTTTCAATTTGTTGTTAACTGAAAAAATTATTTAGTAAAATGTAGTTTGTGTCTAGTTCAGAACACCAGCGCTTCAAGGGTAAGGAAAACTAGCAGCATCTCATGCATTTAAATGGACAAATTCGTGATCACGTGTTCGACCAGGTAATCCACCTGGCAATTGTATTCACCGATAGTACAACAAAGGAATTAATACAGACGCAAATCGCTTTTGCAGTATGACTTTCAGGAACCTAGACTTCCGCCGTTTATTTAACAAATGAATTGTTTGTCATTATGAGCATTGAAGTAATATTTTTATAAGAATTACACGCTTAGTGTGGACTTTCAGTAAGGCGTGGCATTCTCGACGTTACCTAATTAGCTTCTGAAATTTACACAACTTCCCTTCACTGTTGAAATATACATATGATAGAAATGCAGCCAAATGTCAACGGGTGTATTAAATAGCCAATTAAAAGTTCTCTCACGGCACAGAGGTGGGGCATATGTCGTCTGATCGTTATCAACAAACAATTTTAAGTTCCTATGTTATTAATTTCATAACCAATGAGAATCTAGTAGTATTCTCCATTAGGTAGCGCCGAGAAAGTCACGCCTACTGAAAGTCCAAAGATAGGGTAAAATACTCATAAAAATGATTTTCATTTACTATAAGATATTCCTTTTTTTCAAGCGTAAAATTCCTGTAGTATTCCTAGTAACCCATAATGCAATACTCATTCAGCTGATTGGTCAGTTAAAATCATGCTGGTGCCTCATTTGCTAATCTGACGCCAAAAAATAAAGTCCCGGTTCCCATGCCAAAAAAAAAAAAAAATTGTCCAAAAAGAAATTTTAATTCATCACTGCAGAAAATTGTATTATAGAGAATACATGTACTGATTCAAGTTTGAATGAATGTAAGAGAGATCGATTGATTGAAGTACATTTCTACAGACATTATCATCTGATTCTAGGGTGGTGAAAACTGAAACGCAACATAACTTTTCTGTGTACCATGCCTCCAGGTGCTAGTCACTTTCTAGCCACATTTCCGTGAATAATTTACCCTTTCTCGCTGAAGTCTCGCTAACTCTCGCCAGAGCCACTGCCAGAGCTACCCTGAACTCATCGGTTTTTATAATTTGCAGAACACCGATAAATAAAAGGTTCCGAACACATTAGTAGGGGTGATTAAAACACACAATAGTCGACGGATTTTCCCGTTATTTTCCGATTATGACAATATGCAATACAATATGTAATACATTCAGAATGCTTGTTTCAATTTTAGTGAAACTGTATAGTTTATTGCCAATTCTTCATGGCACCGGATCCAACTTCCAGCGTTTCTGGAGTTATTTACACACTGAATTGTCGACTGTTTTTTTTTTTCGTTAATTCCCGATCATGACAAGGAGCACATGGCGGTTGTGACCGGTGGACGGGAAACTTTCATTTTTCCATGACACTCAATCTCACCTCCAATGTTTAAAAAGTGTTTGCTCGACTCCAAAATTTGCATTGTTTGATGTCTTTTGAGCTTGAATACTGTTCGTTGTTTCCATATCTTTCACTTTGCACGTCATAAAAACCATCACTGGTATAAAGTCTGATTTACTGTAAATTACATTTTATTCGCCAGAAATTTATTTTTTTCGTCATTACACGAGACAGTCTGCTCGCAAAAAATTCATTCTCGCGTATATTATTATTTTTTAAAGGTTAAATAGAGCAATAATTACAATACCTGAAAGTTTTGTCATGCTATTAAAGAGTTTATGATCAGAGGCGTAGTCACAAACTTAAAAGTTGGGGGGGGGGGGCTCAAGTCCAGAAATTCTTTGACAAGCAAACAAAAAATCCAGAAATTCTTTGTCAAGCAAAATAAAAAAAAAATAATAAAAACCAAAAAAAAAAACTT
>PRKT01000873.1:155022-165170 GCA_003671525.1 Saccostrea glomerata | reverse complement strand
GAAAGGGGGGGGGGGGGGGCTAGTGTCCCCGCTACTCCCCCTGTGACTACGCCTATGATGATTTTCTCCCGAAAATAATTTGTTGCAAAAATTTAGAGATATAGAGTATTAAGATTTTTGACGTCATAGACCACTGTGTATTGCGAATATGAGCACAAACTTTTTTCTACAAACTATACTGCAAATATTCATAATTCCTTAATTATATTGCTTTAGTCAGGGTCTTCCCATCTCATGCAAACATACGTATCTCTTTAAAAAGTTAACCGTTTTTTTTTTATTTTTATGTTGCAGAATTAAACACTTTTACATGACAAGAAAAATAATCTTGCAACAATTTTCATTTTTATTTCATTAGTTTAAATATACATGTGTATCTCATATAAGTAAAGTCGAAAAATTCTACCATCATCTAAATTACACCTGCTGTCCTCAAATTAAATTTGAAGAGAATTTACCACTTTTGGGGGGCGGGGGAGTCCTTTTTTAAATTGAATTGTCATTTTTCCCAATAAAATGGACATATAAAAAATATCAACCCTTTGGACTCGGAGAATAAAGTACTACATAAGTGTCTAAATCATCGTATTGACCTCAAAACAGCACTTATTGTACATTGTTTGGTCAATTTTATTTTTATATTTCATATCAATTGCTTCGCGATTATTTTCAGACTAATTTTGATTGCATAATGTCATATGCTATGGAATATGGAATATTCTATGGCTATGGATATTATTTATTTATATTATATTATTATGGAAGATATTATTCTATTATACAGCTATGGAATAATATGTCAGAATTTTTAAAGAATTGTCCATCTTTGCAAAGTTTTAAAACATCTTACATAAGAAATTATTACCAGGCTTCAAACTAAAATATAATTACTGAGATGATAATTCTGATTGTTTTAGACGAAACGTACACAAACCATGTGTTTATTTTGATTTTAGTCTACTCGCTTTATAATTACTGAGTAACTATATGTTTCTGTACATAATCTTCTGTCTGTATATATGTTTTCAGGACCACAATGTGAACGAGTTTATAACTAATTGTGCTATCTTGTATAAATAAAGGATATTATTATTATTATTATTATTATTATTATTATCATTATATAATTATTTTGGACTTGGATTAGTCTCTTTACATGCACTTGATCTGATCAATGCACAGGGCTCTCTGCATGCGTGACAGTCATCCCGAAAGACAAACTCTTCCTGAACACCTGTTCCCAAGTTTGATTGTTCAAGAATTAAGTTATTGATGCCAAATTGGTAACCAGATTGCTAAAGGTTTGATGTCTTTTCATCAATGAAAGTTCAAATTTTAATAGATTTGGTCTTCCGTATCTTTTAATACACCCTTAACCTAGCCATGATGCTAGACCGCTCGGCGACCTAGGCAAGTCAAAAACTTGCTTTTTATGCCGATGGAATTCTCGCGTCGCTGTCCTACACTACACCACAGTATACAACGGGTAACGCGGGGGAGTCGCTAAAAAGTATGGGGGAGTCGTTTTCAGCGTATGGGGGAGTAGATTTTCACCGCTTCAGAGTCAGAAGAGATGTGGGTCACGTCTTTTTTTTTTTTGGTATATGTAAGATGTTTTTATATAAAAAAAAAAAAAAAAAAAAAAAAAAAAACAAATAGCCCACGGAAGGTAACAATAGTTAAAGATATGTATGCCGTGTTAAACAGTATTTTTGCACAGGTGAAACCGAACAAGAATTTCTGGAGTATGATAAGCACCAAAAATTTAGCATTCTTGCAAATTCGACGAAATTTTATTCGGTATTAACAAAGTACTGGTCAGGAAAAAAGCACGATATTCTCATGCATATTTATAAAGGACTGACGTTTATCCTGGATCTGCGCATGTGCGCGGGAAAAGCATCGCGAGTATCATCAGGTCGAGGAAAATATTTTTTGTGACGTCTGTTCAGTGAAGGACACAAATAGACCAATCAGCTCAATGAGTTGCATTTAATACATTTATGGGTTACTACATAAAATACTACATATTCTGCCTGTATATCGCAGATAGTATAACCACACAACAATCGGTGCATTGATTTATTGTGATAACGGTAAAGAACTGAAACAAAACAAAAACAAAGAATTACTCATCAGTTACATGATAAATAATGTCAATATATAAGTATAGATATAGCATAAACTGTGTAATAAGTTGTAAATAAAAAATATTCAAAAGATAAATAGAAATAAGATTCACTATCAATTCCAAAATATAAAGTTTGACACAAATGGGTTTCCATAGAAAAATGTTAAGAACGTACTCCAGTTTTATGTTTAAAGATTATGACTATAACAGTGTTCCATACTTTCAAGAGATAACAATAGATATTCCTAATAAACAAATTACAAACATTTCATACAAAAACACTATAGATATGATACATATACGCGTAATAAACAAATATAGCACAGGTTTACTTACAGTGTGTGGCAGCTTAAGTCAAAAAATGAAGAAAAACATGACAGGGTCTCCATGTGTGGGTCACAGGAAATAAAGACAGGAAGTGAGGATTTTAGGAAAAGTAACTCCAAAATTAACAAATAAAAAGATAACTCTTGACATATAAGACAGATAACTGTTTGATGAAGATAGATAACTCTAGCTCTGAAATAGGTACAAATAATTTAGGAAAAATATTATATACAAATTAAATGTTCATAAACATTACACTACATGTGTTTTTCAAAAAGGCTAGTTTTTTTAAATCGCTCTCAGAAAGACTTGATGCATTATGTACATTATTATCTACTAATCCCATGCTCATATTTGCATACATATGATTAACAATGATGAAAATTAAAGTTTTCCCACTCCATTGTACAGGTCCGTTTGTTTAGAGTTTCCCCGTGCTGTACTGCTAGTGGACATTTTCGGTTGGGTGAACATTTACGGATCTTCAGTATGGAGCGCATTATGCGCAAAAAATATTTTATGTCAAGTACAATGTATGGAAAGTAATTGAAACTGCTATGTTTACACCCTGAATGGGATATCGTCAATTATAACTTTTGGTTTTTTAATATGAACTACATAACATATGTAGATGAAACTTACATACCATACATCTAGCCTTCTTAGAAATATAGTTGGGCTAATAAAATAAAATTGGTCAAGGAATTCCAGGCCTCTAAAAACTATTCCAGTTTGAGGGCACAACCAAGCATTTCGATGAACACCATTAAGAAAAATTAATTCAGGTAGGTAGCATCGGTTTTTTATAAAGTGGGTGGGGGGAGAGAACAGTTAGAATAAAAATCAACTAGCTCGAAGAAATCTGAAAAGTAAAATAGGTTCCGATATCTTTCACTACTAAATTTTATTCATTTACTACAATTTACTGCCAAACTCCAAATTTCACTTTCGAATTAGCCCGAGCTAATGCTGATAACCTACTTGCAAGATTTTTTATATTATTTTCAAGGGGTCAGAAATATTGTGGTTCATAGGTAAAGAATATATTTATATTATTTAGTAGTATTCTGGTTTTGGCATTCGGTATATTGTGCAGATTTATTCTGTGGAATACTTTTTGTTGTTTTGAACCATTAAGAAATACAGAATCGAATGTATCTAATAACCATTTTGATTGATCAAATTATATCATTTGTTTGTGTTAGTTATTTCATTTTGGCACAACATGGTTTCCACACTTCTTTATCCATAGTCGCTGACATCTGTAGAAGTTCACCCAATCGAAAATGTCCATTGAAAAGACAATTGCACATGATTATTCCTCGGTACAAAAGGCAACCAACTCTGAGGTGCTCTCAATATTGACAATCCCTAACTCACGTGTTTGTAGTAAAACGTAGTAGACCATCATGCTTTTCGGTTCATTCACGAGATTGGACCATTGTTTGCTGTAAACATGCGAGACAACGTGATCATGAATATTTCAATAAGAGGCGGTTTTTTATCCGACACGGAGAGAAAATAATTTTTACCAAATAATATTTCATAACTTTTAAAAGTGATGGAGTGGAATTGTCTTATTTGCAGAAAGTATATAACTTATATAACTTGATGAGACACCACATATATTTATTACTTTTAAAATAAAACACTAATACGGCATACATAGCTTTAAGCTTTGTCTTGGTCATTTGTCCGGCTTGCATATACGTCTAGTTTTCTCGAACACTTCGAAACTAATCGACAAATTTCATATTTTTGTTGATCGAGTGATTAAACATGCATGATTTGCACAATCTACGACTTGTGTACGGATTCTGACAGTTAAAACAGCAAAAGCAAACGTTTATCTTTAAAATGCAACAATCAAAACTTCTCTAGACTTAATAAAAATTGATAATTAAGACATTTTCTCTTCAAACAGTGATTGTTAAGTAGGGGGGGGGGTCGTTTCTGGGAAAACACAACGCATGGGGGAAACGCAAAATAAAGTCAAATGCATACTTGGTGTTGTTTTTAGTTTTTTATTAAAACGCCATTTTTTTTATTTACTCGTAGATATCTATAAATCGATGTTTCATTTATTCCTTAAAGTTCATAGTTTGAACTTTCGACAAGATTTTTTCTGTGGTTTTATCAGTTCTAGAAAAAAAAATCATCGATATACATGTACAATTGTACAATAAGTGTGGATTATATATCTTCGAAGCAAATGTGCTTGGTGACAAGACCACCCTCTCAGTATGTTATTTTCTTACATCACAAGAAAAAAAAGATCACGAACCCTTGCTTCCAGCAATGACAGCCTATCCATTAAAAATACAGTCTGGTTTATGATAAGGAAAATTTGTTAATAATATCAACCATTTTTTTAATTAGTAAAAGGAGAATATCTGGCACGTCAGCCACACCCCTTGACTTTGGGGGGGGGGGTTAATAAATTTTTAACTGGTATATGCTCTCAATTTGGCCCACAGATAACATTCATAATTGATTTTTTTATTTATCATATAAAGTAACACATCTTCAGGCACCAATGAATAAGTATGTTGATTGAAAATATTTAGGATAATCTGGGGCTAATACACATATGTTAGTAGAAGAAAACAGTATGTTCTTAAAAACCATTTCAATAAAGGAAGAATTTCACACTTTTAAAACTTTCTTGAGACTGATATTTCAAATACATAGTCATTTATCATTAAAGGCACGTAAATTGAAATAAAGAAATACTAGTATTCAAAAAGATGCCTTGAATTATATTTGTTTTGTGTTCTCTGGTTATACATGCAGTATTTAAACCGAAAGTTGATATACATGTATAATGAACACAGACACATGATATGTTCTTTTACGAGTACGAAGTTTTTGAAAGGGGGCAACCACTACTATACATTCATAAACAGGGTTCGAGAACAAGATGCGTTTTGTATGACCGAAGAACCAAACTGTTTGCCGGAGGCTGTTATCATTTAGGTCGAAGGCAAATTGTTTTGTTAAAGGGGTTGACAAAACGCATTATTGCCCAAGAACACATTCGATAAATGATTTGTTTTTTTTCTGTATATTATGATATCATGATGAAATTTTGATTATCCCCACTGCAGTTTAATTAAACTTGTTCAATTCGATGGTAAAGTTCTGACAGCTGACCCCGCCCATAATGTGACGAAAACTGTGCAATATCTCATCGGCAGGTCCAACATCTTGCAAGGTAAGGACAGGCTCTAAAGTTCTGATAATAATAAGAGCTATGAAAATTCACAAAGAAAAATATTCAAATACCATGCCCTCATTCCGAAATATATTCTTTAAAAAAGTTTATTTCTGTAATGTGTGAAGGAAAGTGGCAAAGCTAAAAGTCCCCTTTCCTTCCCCACCCATCTATATCTGTACTTATTTTTTCTTCGACATTTACTGAACTGCCCAACGGTATTTTATCGCAGGATTTTTGGGATATGCCACTGGTCATCCGTGCAGAAACCATATCAAATGTACATGTAGTAAAATGTACTAGTATTGTGAAGCACGGGTATATACTCATGCGCTTCACAATAGGGAACGATATAGACATGTTTTTTTTATATTTACTTGTACATATTGCTTGTATTGATTTTTATTCATGTTACATTTTACTTAAATTATGAAATTATCAAAAATAAGTATAAGGAAGCATTTAGCAAATGAAAAGCTGAAATTTAAAATAAGAGTACAATTTAATTGTGCGACTCCTTTATGCGTTGTGTTTTTCCAGAAACGTCTCCCCCCTACATAACATTCACTGTCTGAAGAGAAAATGTCTTATAATTATCAATCTTTATTAAGTCAAGAGAAGTTTTAATTGTTGCTTTTAAAGGATAAACGTTTGCTTTTGCTGTTTTAACTGTCAGAATCCCTTCACAAGTCGTAGATTGTGCAGATCATGCATATTTTAACCACTTGATCAACAATGATATGAAATTTGTCGATTAGTTTCGAAGTGTTTGAGAAAATTAGAGGTAAATGCTAGCCAGGCAAATGATCAAGACAAACTTAACTATTGTTACCTTCCGCGGGTATTTGTTTTTTTTATTAAAAAAAAAAACATCTTACATATACCAAAAAAGGCGTGACCTACAATTCTTCTGACTCCGAAGCGGTGAAAATCTACTCCCCCATACTTTTTAGCGACTTCCCCGCGTTACCCGTTGTATACGGTGTACACGGTCATTGAGAATGGAAGTGATTTTCTTTGTGCTTTCTCTATTAATATTTCCTCACTAAGGGCAGTTATGTTAGTTTAAGAGTTGTTGTAAAATGTGCTATATAAATAATTATTAATTTAATTACAACGTGTATTGGTAACAGTCCTCTGTTAAAAACTAATATCCAAATAACTGTATCTAACTTCTGTTCTCAATGACCGTGTAGTGTAGGACAGCGCCGCGAGAATTTCATCGGCATAGAAAGCAAGTTTTCGACTTGCCTAGGTAGCCAAGCGGTCTAGCGCGCTGTTCCTGTACTGCTAGGAGACAGATTCAGAAGGTCGAGAGTTCAACCCCGGGCTGGGGTGGAAATGGGTAACCATATAAAAGGGCATTTCTTTGTGATATGTAATGGATATATGCCGAATACTGTTCTATATGTAAAATTGTCAGACTGTTTGAGGCCCGTCAGTGCCGAAAACTGTCTGATAATTTTACATATAGAAGAGTATGAGGCATATATCTTACTTAAAACATTGCCATTTAAATGTCCAAAAGTTACCTGGAGGAGTCCGATAATAACACAATGGGAGTTTAAGCATCAATTGTTTTTTACCCGTCTAATAAGTAGACAAAAGAAAAGAGATGGTAAAAACAGTGAGTGAACTCTTGTTTCATTTCATTCATTCAATGGCAGTCGTTTTTTAGATAAGCAGGACAGGGGACCGGTGGGGAAGGATTTCCTTTTTATTTTGGAACATTTTTATTTATTTTGTGCATAAATTGACCTGATACCATTTTTTTTATGGTGAAATTATTACCTTCACCATGGAAAGTAAAAATGCGGAGTTTCAGTTTATATAATGGAAATTCTCAGGTTTTACAAATGCAGCCATTTGGAAATAATCCTTATAAAATAAGTAGATTTGCCGATTATTTCTCAAAAATGGATTTAAATTCGCTTATTTAGTTGTATCAAAAACACTTATAAGATGGAAAGTATAAATTTTGAGGATGGTTTAAACTCGATTTTTTCATGGATTTCCTTTTTTGTAGCAACTAAATTTAACTGCTAGGAGACAGATTCCGAAGGTCGTGAGTTCAACCCTGGGCAGGGGCGGAAGTGGGTATCCATGTAAAAGTGAATTTCTTTGTGCGTTCTATATTAATATGTCTTCACTTATGGCAGTTATATTAGTTTAAGAGTTGTTGTAAAAATAATAATTAATTTCATTACAGCATGTTTTGGTAACAATCCTCTGTTAAAACTAATGTCCAAACAAGTATAAGCTTTCCTAAAAAGATTGTCTGACGTGGTTTGCTTAAATTCATAAAGCGGAAAGAAATAATATATTATCGTTATATAATTTCCTTCGTTCGATAGTATACCTTCAAGACACCATGCGTAATCAATATTGTATACAACAATGTACAAAGAACATTAAATTGATGCTCCTGGCTCCAGGATCATGAAACAAACGAAGACTTAAGTGAAATTTTTAATCGCCGATAAAATATTTATTAATTATGGAATTTATTTCTTCATTTGCACATAGCAACATCTCTGTGAAACAATATTAAAAATATCCTTAACCTTAACCCTAACCCTTCTGGTCTGCTTAACTTTTACAACATTTTATTATAAAATTTTGATCGACTTAGGCTTAAGATATTTCAAGATACCGGGTCAGCATTTTTCAAGTAATGTTTTATATGTTAAATGACCTAACAGATTTTTTATGAAACAAACAGAATAAAATGAAGATTGCAGATACATAATCCTAACCCTGGCGATAACAATCTTGGCAAAGCGTTACACATGCTGACCATTCCCCTGCTGTTCTTGAAAGCTTTCATTGCTTCTCAAACCATTTGATGTACAATGATTCTCTACCTAACACTGTTACGTAATTGATTGATGAAATTCTGAACTGAAGCATCTGGGAAAAGAAACAATTAAGAAGATACAAACTAATTTACAATGTAATATCGTCCAAAATCTAATGGTTGGATAGGAGTGAAGTATAACACTTCAGCAACATACAAATCTATTTACACTATAAAAAATTAAAAGCGAATTTGAATAAGACATTTTTTTTCTGTTTTCACTGCATTTTTCTCAGGCACTGAATTACCAGTTTTTACAATACTTGGAGCAGGGCAACTTAGAAAAAATATTTGACCACGTGCCTGATGTTTAGGTTGTAATAATTCAATGTCAAGGTACAACTTTACTGAAAATAAGCATTCAATTATTTAACCATAACATGTAAAATGACTTAATCTTTGATAAACAACACAAAACAGTGAGATTTATATAATATGGCTTTTTTTTTTTACAGAGAACTAAGCAGACATGTTCAAGGATGAAAGCACGGATTATACTAAAGATAAGATCATTCAGTAATGTAAATAAAAGCTCATTTCCTCCTGGGACGAACTACATGCATCTTTGGAGATTATGCATGTATCGAAATTTCCAACATCGAACTATCTAACCAATTTCATTGAACGACTGCATAAATAAGCCCTGGTTAAATCTAGTACTGTCTGACGCCGTGACGTCAGACAATAACTGTATCTCACTTCTATTCTCAGTGACCTTGTAGTGTAGGGCAGCGCCGCGAGAATTCCATCGGCATCAAAAGAAAATTTTTTTTAAATTGCCTAGATAGCCGAGCGGTCTAGCGCGCTGTTCCTGCACTGCTAGGAGACAGATTCCGAAGGTCGTGAGTTCAACCCCGGGCCGGTGTGGCGACTGTCTATCAGTTCCTTGAATAATCACGCAGGGTTTTCTTTTTTCCATTTTATATACATATGCAAACATATAAACAATACAAAACAAATATACATTAGACTGAAAGTAAAAAACATGCCACATTGGAAATAGTTACAACATGCATATTATCTCAAAATCCTAGAAATCTGTGTCTACTACTGCACAAGCTCTTCTATTGAGTCTACCTTTTACCTTAATTCTACAAGTGACTGAAATCTATATCAAAAACTTTAATTAAACGATCTGACTATCTCTGACTTCTGACAAACGTCTGCTACACTTCTGCTCTACTTATTTCCTGTTTCTAAAACTAGACAAAAGATAAACAAACGGATAAAAACGGAAATGGACTAAAAATACACTATATACTTTAACCTGATAAAACGGACACATGAACAATTACACTTAGGATATAAAATACAATAACAACAATTTCAGAAAATCACAATAAAAAGAAAATGAATAGTAAATTAAACATTGTTAATGTTAACACATTCACAACAGCCGGGGCGTAAGTGGGTTTCCATGTAAAAGTGAATTCCTTTGTGCTTTCTATATTAATATTTCTTCACTTAGGGCTGTTATGTTAATTTAAGAGTTGTTGTAAAATGTGCTATATATATATATATATATATATATATATATATATATATATATATATATATATATATATATATATATATATATATATATATATATATATATATATATATATATATATATATAT